>PVJL010010350.1:0-50044 GCA_004026885.1 Lyroderma lyra | reverse complement strand
GATGCCTGACTCAATAACCTCAGGGGAACGACGATAGCACATAGAGGCGAGAGGTGGAGAGAGAGGCGGAGCTCTGAGCATATCAGGTGGGTCTCTGGACACAGGTGCGTCCCTACTTCATAGTCATGTGGGGCAATACATGAGCTTTAGTTTTTCAGCGAACTTGACTTTGGCTCCAGGGACAGGCAACGCAAAGAGGTCTAGACAGCAATCTTCATTTTGCCTCTTTTATGGAAACTATGCACCTGCGGGGCTCTGGGCACTGCCGCTGGGCTCCCACCTCTGAGCCTGCGGTCACACCGATCTCCCCGCTCGACACCCATCTCTGCCCATTTAATCCTACGGCCGAGCTCAGGTTGTATTTCTTCCATGAGCTTCTCGCCTCCAGTGGGGGCGCCTCTTACACAGGACATCCTTTGCGTATCAGTATTTCTCAGACTGGAATCCGGAAGTCCCCAGGATCCTCACGTTATCCAGGAAGGTTTGTATTTTGTTATTCTGTGCGGTTTATTGATACTCGCTTAGGCCATGCTCAGTGAGAAGTCCTTGAACAAAATAGTCATGGTTTTGGTTGTAGCTCATCGTCTACTGAGGGATAAGTGATGGGCAATAAACACACATCTAAAATTAGGTAGTGGTGATGATTACACAATATGTTCAACTACAAACCGCTGAACTGTACACTTTAAATGGGGACATTTTAATGTATATGAATTGTATCTCCATAAACCTATAAAAAAATTTACCCCAAAACAAGAGGTCTCTGACTTGGGTCTGAGGGACACTTGTGTACTATTCTGCCTCATTCTCTTATCAAATACTGTCATTGTTGTTACTTTGTATTTCCTGCGATCATGACTCTGGCCACAGCCTGCCCATAAATCCTGGGGGCAGGAGGGAGCTTTTTGTGTCTCTCGCGTTTCTCTGGCACTAGCCGGGCGCACGCATGTAGCGGGGTTCATTAAATACGGGCTTACTGATGGGTCAGTGGAGGGACGGCTTCCAAGAGCAGGAAGGGTTTGGAGTCTGGGGCAGGTTGCCAGGGCTATGGTAACACAGAACCACAGACAGGTGGCTGAACAACAGACATCTATTGTCCCCCAGTTCTGGAGGCCGGAAGTTGGACACCAAGGTGTTGGCAGATTTGCTCTTTGTGAGGTTGTGAGAGAAGGCTGTGTCCCACTAGAGTCAAACCCCCACTAGAGTCAAACTTCAATTTCTATTAAAATTCTTCCCCATGAAGGGCATGATTTTGCAAGCTGCCTGATAGCCCCGGGGCTGGAGTATTTCAGCCCTGGCTCAGGTAGTTAGTGACTCTCATAAAGCTACTTATTACTAAATCTCCGGAGTTGAACAGAATGTCTCGCTCCAGTGATCGGCTGCCTTGCAGCCTTTATGCTCAGCATTTCTTATTTGGCCGTGCACGCCTTTGCCCTCTCACCAGATGAATTCACCAGGCTTTGCCTTATTCTTATGCCCCCCAATTTCTTCATGTCAAGTAAAAGGGCAAGTCGAGTGAGATGCTCACCTTTCCTGAAAGGTACAGAACATTGCTAGTCCCCATATCACTGGGGGTGGGCCACTCTGAAAGAGTACGCATCCCAGAGAAGTAAAGAAACGTATGTATACAAGGTGTGAGCTGCATTGAATACCTGCGGGGCAGCCATCCACTCAGCCTGAGCTCCCTCCGGGACTGGGTTAAAAACAAACTCTGAAATGGACTTTTCTTTTTTTCTTTGCTTTCAGTTTTATATTCCGCATATGAGTGAAATCATGCAGTTCTTTGTTTTTTTTTTCTGGCTTATTTCACTTAGCCTGATGATCTCCTCACAGTGTTTTTAAATGGTCTTCTACTTGTTTTATTTAAATACTGCTCCTGACAAGATTGAAACAGAGGATCTTTTTTGTTTGTTTCTTTTTCATAATCAGGGAATTGCCTGCCTTTCAATCTTCTTGTCCCCTTCATCTGCTGAGCACAATGTCTGCACAGACGGGGCAGAGCTGTGCGAGGGACTGTGACCTGGATCTCAAAACACCAGCGTCCTGTTCCCGGCTCAGCCTCAGATTAGGTGTCGAAGGCAGACCTGCCTGTAGTCCCCCAGAGCCTTATTTTGTTCCTCTTTAAAAAGAACATGGTACTGCCTGGGCCGCTCACCGGACTGCTGCAGAGAGCTAGGCGACTACCTGGATGCAACTGCGGTTTGGCAAGATCTGGGGAAAGGTTAAATCGCTTGCTTCATAAATGTAGGTTAAAGGGATGCAAAATCATGGCTATATCCTTGGAAATATATGGTTTTAAATAATCTCAGTGAAATGTTAAATATTACAGCCAAAATTGTGACCTAAAAATACATTGTTATGCTTGAAGCTTCCTGTGGATTGACAATCATTTGAAAATAAAAGGTTCGAAACAATGATGAAACACCGTCTCAGCAAAATGAGGCCTTCCTATGGAATGTGTGTCTCTGAAGGGAATGTTCAGATGACCTGGGTAGTACGTACACCTGGAAAAACGTGAGGACCTGCAGTTCAGGCTAAGTGTGACTGCTGAGACAGGACAAGTGCAGAGGGCCTGGAGGACAGAAAAGACAGACAAAAACGGAGCCACTCAATAAACACACATGCACACTCATGCACACACACACACATACATACATAAATACACAGAAATGATTTATAGAAAACTGTCTGAGAAGGATTTTTGGTTTAGATTCCTAAAGCTTCTAGATCAAGCTTATCCAAACTGAGGCTCATGTGCCACGTGTGTCCCAGAATGGCTTTCAATGCAGCCCAACACAAATTCATAAACTTTGTTAAAACATGAAAATTATGCAGGAACCCTTTTTTTGTTGTCGTCTATTAGCTCATCAGCCATTGTTAGTGTGAGTGTATTTTATGTGTGGCCCAAGACAATTCTTCTTCCCCTATGGCCCAGGGAAGCCACAAGGTGGGACACCCCTGGTCTAGATAAAAATTATAGTTGGCACAGATTACTTTTTAATATTTAAAAAAGTTGATTAGTTCTCCCTTGTGATCCATAAATCGGGCTCTGAGAGGATGCAGATTAGAAGGCTAAAGGTTATATCTGCAGCGAATGCTATGCTCAGAACATTTAGGGAGACATTTGGGTTGCTCAGTTACATTACTCAGAAGTTACCGAAGACAAAATTTATTTTAAAAATTATTTTATTTTTCTAGGCTTAATCTTCTCTGATGGTTTTCTTTCCATCCCAAGAGAACTACGCATGTTGTAAGCTACAATGTGTTATTGTTACAAATGCCTTTGTCAAGGACACACTGTCATGGCATTTAATTCTTTACCTTTTTTTTTTTTCAAATAAATGCAACACTATGGGAAACATTATGTAAGTGGTTAATTTTTCCCTGCTTATAAGCTTGTTTCTCCTTAGTTATACACATTTTTAAAAATTTTTAAATTTATTTTTATTGTTAGACTTATAGGGGTGGCATCTGTTAGCAAGGATTACATAGGTTTCAGGCATACAGTTCTAATATACCTATTTTTTAAGTCACAAAAT
The DNA here is from genome assembly GCA_004026885.1 of Lyroderma lyra. Lineage (NCBI taxonomy): Eukaryota > Metazoa > Chordata > Mammalia > Chiroptera > Megadermatidae > Lyroderma > Lyroderma lyra. Next base: position 46,505 of record PVJL010010350.1, on the reverse strand, counting down.
AGTCATGGGGATGTCAAGTACAGCATAGAGAACAGAGTCAGTAATGTTGCAACAACTATGTACAGTGCCAGGTGGGGACTAATCAGGGGATCGCTGTATAAATTCTGTATAAATTATATAAATGTGTAATCTGAAACTAATATAAAATATTAAATGCCAACTGTGACTGAAAAAAGTTTTTAAAATTTTGACACCAGCACTTGGAGCAGCTGTGGGATACCGAGGGGCTGCGGTCAGTAGGCGCCCCCCTCACTGCGCATTTACGGCGAACTGACAATGCCTTTGGGAGATGTCCTTAGACACAAGAAGTTATGTGAATAAAGACAGGCTAGAGTCCATGCTTCCGGTCTTGGACCTTGTGAATTAATTCAACACATATTTTTTGGTCTCGATCCTATATCCACTGAATACGGTACCACGCATCTGTGATGGATGCCCCAAACCAAACGTATCTGACGCCACAAGGCCGTTTCACTGGAAGGAGTGGAGACTGGATCACAGTGGATTTCCCTGAGGAGAGAGAGGCTTGAAGAATGAGTGAGAGTCAAGTGCACGATACCCACAAGCTTGCACATGCACGCTCAGAGCACCGCTGTCCGTAATAGCCCAAAGTGGAAATACCCTGAAGGTCCATCAAGGGATGGACGAGCAGAGCACGGTGCAGCCATGCAACGGGAAGCTATTGAACCATAAAAGGACACGCAGTACCGACTCATGCTACATCATGGACCAATGCTGAAAACATGATGTTAGGTGACAGAAGCCAGTCACAAAAGGCCATGTGTCTTAGGATTGCCTTCGGGGAAAAGCCCACGCTAGTAAACCCACAGGGATGGAGCGTTGCCCAGGGGTTGCTCAGTTATATTACTTAGAAGTTACCAAAGACAAAATTTATTTTAAAAATTATTTTATTTTTTCTAGGCTTAATTCTCCCCGGGGAACGGGAGAATGGGGAGTGACTGCTAATGGGGACCAGTGTGTCTTTTCGGGGTGACACCATGTTCTGAAATTAGTGGCGCTGGTTTTGTGACTGTGTAAAGATGAGAAACATCACTGAATTGTACACTATACAAGGATGAATTTTATAGTATGTAAATCATGTAAAGAAAACCTAACTAGACAAAAACAAATGGAGTGAGGAGAGGCTGATAAATCAGAGGGAGTGAAGCAAGCCACCATGCTGCCTGGGCCGCGAGCCTAGCTCTGTGGCCAGTGATGCTGAGAGCAGGGGTGCCCCAGGACACACTGGGGGTGCCCTTCCCCATCCACTCTCTGCAGGTCTCCACGAACATGGGTCCTGGCACCGTTCGTCCTGTGCTCTGACCCAACTCGACCTCACACAGCTTGTTTGCCAACCCCCTCCCCTAAAGCACTCTTCCTCTCAGGCCACTCTCTATGTCCTTGTCCCTGACACGCATCAGGTTCCTCCGCCTCCACGTCCTTAGCATGCGGCCCCCACCCCTGGACGACCCTGTGCCTGGCCTGTTCTGCACTCTAGGGAAAAGGCAAACGCATGTGGATGAGGAAGGTGACGTCCCTTACACGGCGTTTGTTTGTTGTGGGATAAAAGGGAGGGAGCAGATGTTCTATGACAAATGAAGTCAGACAGATGTGGCTTCTCAAAGATTCTGTTCAGGGGCATCTTGGAAAGGAGGGAGTGGGAAGGGAGACCGGGACAGGACAGCTCTGAGGCAGCACAGAGCAATGAGGGGCTCACTGTGGGGGGCTGTGCCGCGACCTGCGCGGGTGAACAGGTGAACTGGTGGGGAGGGGAGAAGATGGGGAATGAAGAATTAACGCACAGACACAGACACAGACACAGACACAGACACAGACACAGACACAGACACAGACACAGAAAAGCTGGGACCGGGTGGTTCTCTGTGCTCCGATGGAGACACAGAGACCCCGCCTGGCAGCAGCGAGTTTATTTTATAGGGTGGGCAGAACGAGTGAGATCACAGGGGTAAACCAGCAAAGCGAGACTGGGAAGTACATCTTAACTAGGACATACAGTTACAGACAACTGCATTTCATCAATATTTTGGGACATGTTACTAAGGCATTACTGATTATATTATTATTATTCTCTTCAAGGCAGGCAGGCCGTAAGTTACGTCTCGAATCATATCCAGAGACCAAACAACCTTGCTCCCAATGTCAGATTTTTCCAGAAGCCAGAAACCACACTCCGAGCCTTGTCCTTGTGCACCCAGCTCTGGGCTGCCTTGCAAAGCCCTTGAACTGTGGACTCCAAGCACGCAGGTGGCCTTGCTCAAACCTGTTTTCTCACAGGACCTGGCTTCTGGCCCACGCGTTCCCTACAGGGCTGGACTTACGTTTTTTCCTGCGGATGTGGGGAACAGCCACCTGCCACATCCAGTTCCAAGTTCTTTTACCCCCGGCATTGTAATGACCCCTTAGTCGTTACAGTATCTCCACGCTCAGCCTCTAGTTCCCAGCTGAAAGGTCTCCATGCAGAAGGCAGCTTGATGGCCCCGGGCTGGGCTGGCTGCTCCCCAGCAATGCTCTGGCACCCCCGTACCTCTCCTGTACTGCCCCTCTCCGATTTCCACTTGCTACCTTTCTATCTTTCCTTAGGAGGCTGTTTTGTGAGCTCTAGTGTTGACCACTGTGCCCACTACGCCTGCCTAACAGATGCTGGGCGAACAGTCCTGGGAAGGAGTGGGTGCTGTGACTGTCATCATTCTCTGCCCTCCTCCCCTCCCCACTTCCCTCCTCCTGTCTCTCCCTTCCTCCCTCTATCTCCACACACACTCACACACGTCTCTCACACACGCTCACACACACTCACACACGTCTCTCACACACGCTCACACACACTCACACATGTCTCTCACACACGATCACACCCACACATACTCACACACACTCTCAAACACACTCACACTCACACGTGTCTCACACACGTCCCTCTCACATACCCACACACACTCACATACACCCACCCACACACCTCACACACTCACACGTCCACTTAATTACGATTGTAATTCATTCAATAAAACTTGTCTGAGGCCCGTGGAAATTTGCAAGCTGCTTTTTTGGTAGGTAACAGCATGAACAATTTACCATTTCAAAAGGTTCTTTCCTTTTTTGGTGAAAGGCATTTTTAAATAATTGCATACTTAGTATGTAAAATATAATATAATTTGCATAGCTCCTTTTTATTGGTTACTTAAGGTTTAAAAATTTTTTCAAAATAAAAATAACCTGCATTAAATGTGCCAGCAGCTGTCTGCATCTTAAATTCCTTTTTTGGATGGATTCATAAAAGTGAAATAACTAGGTCAAAGGGAAAAACAAACCTTCAATACAAACCCCTCTTGAAACATGTAGCCGACAGTTTCCAGAAGGGAAGTGTATGCTTGCACCAGCATGCATGCTAAAGTGTTTGTTCCTGAATGTTCCTGAACAAATCCAGTCACAGGTTCAGGTCACTTAAGACCAACTGAGTGGTCAAAACCGTTGAGCACACCTACAAGTATTTTTGCCCAGCCTCCCAACCTTGCACCTGCCATGCTGCCCTCCTCCCCCGATGCAAGCACGTCTCACGCACGGTTCAAGGTCTGGTTCAGATCTCGGTTCCTCAATGAAACTCTCAGCTCATGGAGCACGTCTTACCCACATCGCTCTTGGATGTGTTCGTTCAGCTTGAGGTGAGGGCACAAATGCCTGAACCTTGTCGGACACGCTCTTCTGTTTTCTGCTTAGCAGGCCCCCTCGTATGCAGTGGAGTTCCTTGTGATGTGAAGGATGGGTGGTAGACGTGGGTGCTCCTGGTCCTTTTAGAATACCCAGCAAGGTCCCATTGGGGAGCTTTCCCTCCTCTGCCTGGGGCGAGCTGTCATTCCTACGGTCCCAGCTTTCCTGACTCAGGGTTGAACATGTAACAATTCTGATTCCAATTCCAGTTTGTGGGTTTTCTTCCCACATCAAGCAATTCTCTGACACCAGCTGAATGACCTACAATTCAACTCAACTGTGACACTATCTGCCTGGAGACGGCGTCAGACCCCACAGGCTGGGGCTCACTCGTAGGAGACTGCCCACCACCTCCACTTCAATGCCAGTGGTAAGTCAAGGTTGTTACCTGTGCCTCTGACCGGCCACAAATAGGAGGTTCCAGTGACCGCCTCCTTGGGTTTGGTCGATTTGCTAGAGCGGCTCACGGAACTCGGAGAAACATCTTACTCACTAGATCACCCATTTCTCTTAGCAGGTTATGACCCAGTCAGCTGGAAGACAGGCGTAGGCAAGCTGTGGGGGGAAGGGCACGAGCGTCCACAACCTCTCCAGGCTCCTTACCCATCTACCTCCTCACGTGTACACCAACCTGGAGGCTCCCCAAACCCCGCCTTTTGGGGGGTTTACATATGCATAATTGATGACCCATTGGCCAATGGTGATTGAACTCAGCCGCCAGCCCCTCTCCCCTCCCCAAAGAGGAGGTGAAGACTGAAAGTCCCAACACGGTTGGTTCCCTTAGCAACTAGCCTCCATCTTGAGGTACGTTCCAGATGTCACCTCGTTAACGTAACAAAAGACGTCTTTGTTACTCTCATCTTACTTAGGAAATTCCAAGGGTGTGCCAGGAATAGGGGTGAAGACCAAACATATAAATCTTACTATAAATCATAATATCACAACATGATACCCAGACGGGCCAGTAAGAGCTCTCTCTGAAATTTCTGGTTGAAGCTATTAAGCAAAAAGCATTTCGGTTCGAAGCACAATGTAGCTCAGAGCTGCTGATGGTCAAGTTTCCTCCCCACAGACACAGCCCATCGGAAAATAAAACCAATGCAGATGACAGCAAAGCCAAGGGAGGGAGAGAGAGTCCAGCAGACATCATTGGAGTGCCTGAGGCCAGCTGCTACAAGAACAAGTTTTGCCCCCCGCTATATGAGACAGGAAGTTCTCCTCCCTGCTTTTTATCCTCTGAAGTTAGTCTGATTTGAGGATGTGCCATTTGCAGCTGCCTGACACCTGGCTACCACAGCTCCACTGTGATGGAGAGCAATAATACATCGAAATAGCACATTATCCTGTCTATTTAGTTGCCATTTTAATTCCACACCGCTCATCTTTGAAATGGGACTTACATCCTAATTCCCAGGAAAGGTTAATTTTTATGAGTTCAGAAGCCCTTAAGAATAATTTCTTTTTTATCCAGCCTTTGCCTCTTGGCCCTAATAGTTCCCTCAAGCCATTCTGCTACTGTTTGACTTTAAGAAAATGAAAGTTAGGGATTTCAAATTATGTTTTAATTATTTCTTTCACGATACACCAAATTAAATTTTAAAAGCTAAAGTTCTTGAACTTAGAGCTATAACTTTTAATGAAATCTGCTATAGTCTTTTTTATTTTAATAATATTTCTACATCTTACCATGTAGCCTTTAAAAAAAAACATTACCAGTGTTTAATTTTGCTTTATTGTGATCTTTTTATGAGAGTGATAGAGAAACTTATCTTCTGCTTAGGCATTTTCTGATCACATATGTTCTAATTTCACCATTGAACAAACTTTGATTTAAGTCTTCTAGTCTACTGGATATTTTTCTTCTGAGACACTCTAAATTTAGTAAAAAACAATCTGATTGAAGCCTATGTCTTGAAAAATTAGATTTGTGGGTAGTTATCTGTAATACAGTGTGTCTAATGCAGGTTTAAGTCATTCCTCATAAATTTAACTTGACTTTGTCTACATGAAACAAATTTATCCAAATTTTTTAATTACCCAACTGTTTCTTTTCAACTATGAATAGATTTGGGTTACTTTTTCTTTAAATGGAACTACCTGAAACAAATTATTTTTATTGCTTATTCACACACACACACATTTTAGACAAGTTATATAAATAATATTCAAGTATATAAATACTGGGTATAAAAAAATCCCAGGAAAGACTACTACATTTTTATATCATTTTCCAGACTTTATGTGTACTTAAACATAAATACATGTCGAATCAAACCATACACACATACTATTATGTATCACCCCCTCTCAACATACACACATTTAGCACATTATGATTACTTCTGCAATATTACTTCATGTAGATTTACTTCATTCCTTATATGGTAGTTCAGTATTCTATTGGATGAATGTACTTTAATATAACCAATCCTCTTCTAATGGACATTTAGATTATTTATAGGTTCCTGCTATTAAAAATAATGTCTCAAAACACCGTATTATACATATCTTGACTCAATTATCAGATAATTTCCCTAAATAGTCAACAATTCTAAGGAGTCACATCGCTGGATTAAAGAGTGTGCATACTTTAAATTTTAATACATATTAACAGACAGCTCTTCAAAAAAGCTGTAAGAAATTACAACCTCACCAAGATCACAGAATAAGGCCTGTTCTTATTATTGAAATGTCTGAGTCAGTGTCTCTGAGTCAATGTTTATTGAAACGTCTGAGTCAGTGTTTCTCAAAATATGGTTTAGGAAGTTCCGGCCTACAGTGGTTACCCGTGAACATCACTGGGCCTCACAGCTAACACACTCGAAAGGAACTGAAATAGGTGGATGCGTAGAAACCTATGTTTTTATAAGTTTGAAATACATCATTTTGGCCATATCATTTAAAAAGGTGTTTACTGAACAGAGTTCAATATATCTCATCTCTTAGAGGACATTTGTCTGTGTACATCTTTCCGTATGTATACTGGTTATTTCTCTACCTCAACTGTCAGTATACCTATTTTGTCCATTTTTTCATGGGGGATAGGGTTTCACTTTTTATTGATTGGTATTGTTGGGGCCCAGGGCAGGGCATCCCAAAACATGCCACTTCGGTATATGATGATTTTGAATTAAAGTGCTCTCTCTCTCTCTGTTCTCCTGAATAGAGGAGCTAAATCTCTCTTGCAACAGGTATGCCCCCTATACCTGGAAGTTAGAGAGAGACATCACTACCACCCAAGTTAAGGAACTCCAGGTTGGGAAGCTTGCACAAACTGGGTTCTTACTAACTTACTGCGCAAGCCCAGACTTTGCTTGGACTCCTTGCTCCTACCAGTCGTGGGAAGCAGGGACTCTGTTCTCTGTCCCACTGTGTCAGGTGGCTATAGGAAACAGTCAGGCTGTGTCCGGGTCTGCTGTGAAGACGGAATGTCTATCAGCTGTGTGCGTCACGAACATGCATTTCTGGTGATGTAGGCAACTAGAACGGATCCTTGAGTTGGTTGGCTCAGGGCAGCCTTTGTGGCCATTTCTGGCCTCTGCCTACTGTCCAGACTGCAGACAGATAAACCATGGGGGACTACCTGCCCATGGGGGTGGAGTCCTCAAGCGAGAGGACACTGTGTATCCACTTTCCTTCGTCTCAGTGAATTTGGGGGCCCAAATGTTTATTGGGTTATTCCAACCAACGTGCTTCAGACGTGACTGTCTAGGGTATGGAGGGAAATGGTGGCCACTGCTTTTCAAAGAGAAAAGCTGGACAAGAGAGACTGCAAGTGCTCCGATGTGTTCCAGTGTCGAACTGACACTTGGTTACACTGCATATTCTAGGCCAGACCCTAGCCCCTAAAAATCCAGGGAGTCATTGAAAAAGTGTCACAGAGAAGGTGAGTAGGCCTGGTTCTGCAGGCAGGAGACGGGCACTGCATTCCCAGGAAGTAGGACCAACGGTCTTCTCACCCCACGCTCAGGACTGCCCAGGGAAGGTCAAGCGGTGACCAAAAAGTCAGCGGGACCCAAGGGGTTGTGACTCTAAACCAACCATTTTTCCATGACTGAATGTTGTTCCTTCCCACCACTCTGCCCTGTGTGAAGGCGACACCATATGAAATGCCGTCTTTCTCCTTGTCTGAGCATTAGGTCGACTGCAGCCTGGATAAGGAGGAGGGAAGCCTGCTTCGTGGGGCTCTGTGTCACTGCCACAGTCAGAGCGTGAGGACCATGCACATGAGACCACCCAGCTCCAGAGACCACAGTGTGCCCAGGCCCCCTGGGCCCCTCCCCTGCCCGAGTCAATGTCCGAGCATCGCTCGTCTTCTCCATTAGGTGGGGCCATGTGCCTAGCTTCTGGGCCGTGGGACGTTTGTCCCTTCCAGGTGTGGATCATAAAATGTTTTCTCACATGATCTTCCTTCTCCTTGGTCACCTTGGAATCACATGGGACCGATGGCTGTGTCACAAGGGGAAGGGCAGGTTGCCTTGAATGACTGTGAAGCAGAGCCCTGCCCTCTGCCCTGCTGACCACACTGGACACTGATGTGACATAGCAATAGACGCTCACTGTAGTGAACCACTGGGGTCCTGGAGTCATTATAAAGCACAATATCGCAATAGACACAGGTGCCCTGCATCGGATCCAGAGGGTAAAGTACATCGGTTAGCCAGTCAAAGGTTTTTATGTCTTACCTAGTACAGCTAGCAAGGATTAAGGATTAAATTTCCATACAACCTTAATGATTTTCTTAGAAAAACATAATGGCCATTTATTTTATTTTTAAAACTCGTCTGCAATTTGGGGTAGTAATTCTTACTTAATTGGGATGGGGGGGACCTTCTGCCAAAGAAAAAAAATACACTCTGCCCTTTTTCATTACCTACTAAAAGGTCTTAAAAAATGTATAAAAACCCACAGGTCTCTTAGCTTTCGAAAGATAATTTCTCGCTTGGAATGAGTAGGATTTGGAAATCACTCTGGGAGAGGTTCACCGAGACCATCATCCACCCAATGCTGAGCATTTAGTGGCCGGGAGAACACAGACACTTGGTCAAAGTTAGGTGCGAATGGCCTTGCTACCAACTCGGAGCATCAAGGAGGGAAAGGACAAGGTGAGATTTTTGCTTCGATAAAGTTATTTCAACAAATTACCCACAAAAAAGATATTACACAACAAGGTGACAATGCACTGTAGAATTGTATGCCTGAAACCTATGTAATCCTTGCTAACAGATGTCACCCCAATAAGTCTAACAATACAAATGAATTTAAAAAAAAATGAAAAAAAAAGCTCATCTTATGAGAATACCATTGTTGTGATAAACACACACACACACACACACACACACACACACAAAAGAAAGAATTTCACACAGAATTTCACTGCATAGTTAGTATTCTCGTGGTGGCAGGTAGGGGCGGGGGCTTTTTCTCCCCTTTCAATTTCCCTTTGTCTTTTCAAGGTTAAGCATAAAGCAGAAACCAAAGCACACTATTTCCTGGTAGCAGCTCCAGAACTTCCATGGAAGACAGTGCACGGGCTGCGTCTGGTGGGAGGCGGGGCTGCGGAAGGCTTCGGCAGCGCCTGCCTCGCCAGGGCGCTAGTTTTACTTTAGATGGAAGGGACGATGAAGAACAGCAAGTGCGCTGAGGGTGTTTTATTCAGGCCTCGCACACATGCTGAGAACATGTGAACAGGTCCTACACACTTTTCTTTGGGGCGGCTTGGAGGGGCTGGATGTTGTTTTTAAGGGGGCAATGACAGGACTCCACAGCTCCTCTTTTCAGGGCATTCACTACGAAATATTCATCGCGTCCTTACCACGTGCCAAGCATCATTCCAGGCACTGGAGATAGAGCGGCTAAAAACACAAAGTCTGAATGCCACCGAAATTACATACTTGTGGGAGAGACCGGTGACAAAATTGAGCTAAAACACATAGTCTGCAATGCAGGAACATTTATATAAATACATATAAACATATGTAAGATCTATATAATGCCTAGCATAGTATAAAAGAGTGAAGGAAGAACTGGGAGTGATGTTTGGAGGCGGGGACAGTTGAGAGTGTTGGGCAGGTTGTGCCTCGATGTGCTGTTGGAGTTCAGATGTGAGTGAGAGCAGTGATCCCTGAGTGTATGTGGAATAGGCCACAATAGTAGCAGGGGCAAAGGCCCTGAGGCAGCGGCTTAGCCTGCTGTGTCTGCAGCCAATATCAGTTGAAAAGAGTGGTTGGGGAGTGAGAAAGTGCAGATGCAGCCTGCTGAGCTCAGAGCACAGTGAGGGGGACACCTTCTCCCCCCCTGACCCCCACCCCACCCTGATTCTGAGCACTGATGCCGCCCAGCTGGGAAGTCACAGAGCGAGGCACTGATAGAAGAGCCGCTCAAGAGCAGATGGGCCCCTGAAGTGGAGAGCCAGCCACATGTCACCAGACCCTGGGTTCTCCTGGGGTCATGAACTGAGGCCCTGTGCTCATGAGAGAGAAACTGTGTGTGGAATACGTCACACGTGGCCAAACGCTATTGATGTCATTCTTTAAAATGTCTCCTCGTCAAAATCCAAAGAGTGAAAACTAGAACCACCACATGCAGTCATGAACCTTCACAGAGTCTGGAGCAAACCCAGAGGTCAGCTAATCAAAGTTCCTTATTTTATAAAAGGAAAACTGGCCAAGCTGAGGAAATTGGTTCTGGGAGGTTAATGGACATGCCCAGGACAACCCAGCCAGCTGGGAGCAAAATGAGCTTGTGTGACTGCCTGTTCCACGCCGTGTCCTCTACAATTTGAATGCTACTTCCCCTCGGAGTCTGGAAGGAACTGGGGTTTTAACACAGCATTAACAAGGCTTTTGACTCAAGTCTCAATTTAATCTTGCTCTAAAGGAATGACCTTGCTAACTGGATGCACTTCAGACATTATCCCTTTGCTCCTGGGTTTGCTGTGGACACCAGATGTGATGTGCTTGGCACACAGTTGGAAATCAGGAGCTGTAGTTATGGCCAGAGGCTCAGCAGTGACTTATCCATGAAGGGATGAACATCAGCTTATGTTCGACTGCCCCAAATCTAAACATTCTTCCTCTCAGTTCACACGAAGTAGATTGTTGTCCACATTGTCTTCCATACAACATGATATAAAGGAAATCTTTCTATCAAGCAGGTGGGATGCTATGAAAATATTTGGGCTGAAATGATGCTCCAAACTGAGGCCCTAGGAAATACAAAGCCTCCAGGCAGCTAAAAGCCAAGTAATTTTTAACAGCATTTTGCTGTGTAACATATACATTGTACAAAACAAGAATTATAAATGTAGTTCGGTTTTCTTGATACACATCTTTGAAACAAGCACAGATTAATCATAAAGAAACCATTATAAGTGCAGTTGCTGTAACAGTTTAGTGTGAACTCACCACTTTGATTCAATACAAGTTATTGGAATCTCCTGGGTTGGTTGAAATTTGCTATTTATATAGTCAACAAAAATATATTGAGCCCTGACTCTGTATTAAAGGTTTATAATCTTGACTCATGCCTCCCACAAGAATATAAATGGCAAAAGCTTTTAATGTCCTACAATACATCTCACAATAAATAGATAGTTGAACAAGCGAAATTCACATTTCCAAATTGTATGAAAATGCATCTGTAATAAAAACACTGACTCCGTTTTTGTTTGACTGATGACAGGTTCCAAGCACCACCTTGTCCTCTTCCCCTTCTGCCCCTCAGTTGGGTAAACTATGAAGAAAGCCCAGATGCCCCAGGCTAATAAGAATGTCTAGGTGCACCTGGGCAAGCTAATAAGAAAGCTGGGGGCAAATTCAGCCTCTGGGGGAAGTTCAAACACTCAAGTTGTGCTAGCCCCCAACCCTCATAAAAACTCCAGCTGGTCTCTTTTGGAAGCCTTCCCTGAAAAATCTCACGTGAGCACTGAAGCTTTGCCCCACAGCCATGCCTCACTTAATGACCTGCCCGCTTAATGACCGCTTAGACTTAAAACCAGTTCTCCAGCACGGGAACCCTCTTTCTCAGTCTGTGTGGGTCTTGGGAGTCCCTTGGCAATCATTTCTTCCAAGAGCATTTATTAAGTATCTACTGTGTAGGCACATGTTTCAGATGCTGTCAAGTTACAAAGAAATTTGATCCCAAAGAATTAAGAGATACAAGTATAGCTTTGGGGACTGAAAATTAACTAGAAATATAAAGCCAAATACAGGGGACATTTAGAGATTAATTCAAGATATTATCAATGTACTATTCTCTATGGAAGAAAATTAATCTATAGCTAGTTATTTAAAGCAACTTGCTATTTTAATCAGTTGAAGAAATTAATGATTTCTTTTGTCAGATAAAGCTCACAATGAAAGTTTGCCTTACATGTAAAAGCTATTGGCTGTCTACCATTAAAACTTTCCTACAGATTTAAGTTTCTTTCATGATAATATGATACCTTCTTAAGTTTCTGAAATTGCAACGTTAAATCAGGTGTCAACACATTTGTGCATCCGTAAATTTGCCACACAGTCATAGTAAATTCAAACATGAATTTAAAAATGATCGACGCATTTACAATATTGTAATTTCATAGTATACAAGATCTGACAATTAAGTTCACAAACTTGTCACTGTTCGTTATGTTGGCAGCACTGTACAAACAACTTGGTAAGGTGTCATAACCTTGGTATATCTGTGTCTCATAGCTGCGCTCCTGTGGATGTGTGGCAGTGTCTTGCTGAGTGGCATTTATTGTTGTATTTTTGTGTGCCACTGTGAGAATGTTGGAGCTTGAATTAGAGCAATGAACAAACATTAAATTTCTTGTTAAATATGGCAAAAGTGGAAGTGAAATCAGGGACACGTTAGTCTAAGTTTATGGGGATAATGCCATGAAGAAAACGGCAGTGTACAAATGGATTAAACATTTTTCTGAGGGGAGAGAAAGTGTCACTGATGAAGAGAGGTCAGGGTGGCCAATAACAAGTAGAACTGACAAAAACATTGCAAAAATTCATGGATTTGTGCATCAAAATCTTCGGCTGACTGTGAGAAGCACAGCAGACTAAGTAAACGTGGGTAGAGAAACAGGAAAATATTAACCAAAAATCTTGGCATAAGAAAGGTATGTCCAAAAAGGGACCTGAAGGAGTTCACTGATGAACAAAGGCAAAGGAGAATCGAAATTTGCCAAGATCTTTTGGAGAGGCAAGACGATGTTTTGGGCCATGTTATCACTGGTGATGAAACAAGTGCGCACCAATATGACCCTGAAACAAAGCGTCAGAGTGCACAATGTAAGTCAGCCAATTCTCCATGACCAAAAAATTTCCATCAGTCTAAATCAAGAGTCAAAACAATATTGCTAACCTTTTCTAATATCAGAGAGATTGTTCATTGTACCAACTGGACAGTAAACCAAGCTGACTATTTGGAAGTGTTGAAAAGCCTGCATGAAAAAGATAAGAATGACCTGAACTTTTTGCCAATTACACGTGGCTCTTGCATCACAATGCACCAGCTCACAGGGCACTGTCTGTGAGGGAGATTTTAGCCAGTGCACACATAACTGTATTGGCACACCCTCCCTACTCACCTGATCTGGCCTCCAATGAAATATTGAAAGGAAGACATTTTGATGACATTCAGGACATCAGGGGTTATATGATGACAGCTCTGATGGCCATTCCAGAAAAAGAGTTCGAAAATTGCTTTGAAGGGTGCACTAGGCACTGGTATTGGTGCGTAGCTTCCCAAGGGGAGTACTTGGAAGGTGACCGTAGTGATATTCAGTAGTGAGGTATGTAGCACTTTTTTCTAGGATGAGTGAAATTAACTGTCAGACCTCACATATCTCCATTTATTCATGTCTTATTTAATACACCTCAATCTTTATGCTTTCTTTTAATGAAGATTTGTACCTTTGCTATTAACTTTATTTTTGAGTCTTCCTAATTTTTGTCTATTTTGAATATATTTTATTCCCATTTCAGCATCTAACTGGTTATTGCTAATATGAAGGGGAAGTATTGCTTTTTTTTCTGGTATTTATCTTGCATCTAGTGATTTTACTGAATTATCAGTTTTTAATAGAATTTCTTTATTTGGGAAGGATATGATCATATCAATTGTGAATAACAAAAATAGTTTTCTCTTTCCAAATACTTGTGTCATTTATTCTGTTTGGCTTAATGTATGAATTAGAACTTCCAAAATAATGTTGAATAATAGTGACCATATCACATTCCTGGTTTTAATAAGAATGCCATTTATTAAGACATTCGCTCTTGGTTTCTATTCAATATTTTATCATATCTAGGAAGTTTTATTCTATCCCTATTTGCTTTGATTTAAAAAAAATTACATTAGGTACTGAATTTTGAATTACCATGTTTAAAATGTTATTTTAACCCCCATATGGCAAACTGGATTCAAGTTTGACTCTCACAAAACTGAACCAGCAATAATGTGCCAGAAAATGATTCATGTGTCAAATAAATAAATCAAGAATACTCCTTCAATGACATCTTTTCCTTTTGAAATACAGATGTCACAGCTTCTCCTTTACTCACTTCAGCCAAATCCCAACTAAATACCACCTTGAAACTTGCTTTTATATTGGGGGCGGCTTTGGAGCTGCAGTTTGAAGAGTCAAAGAATCGTCCTTGTTAGAAGTTTGGCAGATAACCAACTTCAATAACCAATGGGGGCTGTGATTGCAGAAAGGTTTTTTTATATTATGAATTGTTTGACCTGATTTATGATTCCAAGATTTGCTTATTTTTTATTCATTTAAACTAGGTGCAGACTTAATATTAGATAACAATCTATTTCTCAGGGTGGCACAGATGGCTCCATGACAGGACTATTTATCAAAATACAGGAAATGAAATAAGAATATTTGACAACATTTAAATCAGGCTTTCCAAAGTGCTGAGACTTCAAAAGCAATAGAAAAATGAAAATGCAGTGATGACATGTCTTCTGATTCAAGTATATTTTGAAGTATGATTAACGGTTTCACAAATACTCGTGTCAACTTCATTCCTACTAACAAAGGACTACAAATTAATTCACTACTTCTGACGCCTTACTTAATGGACTTTTAAAGTCCATGGCAATAAATCAATCCATGACAGACTCAAATCCATCTAACGTTGATCTATTCATTTACAACCAGAAATGAATGGAAAGGCAACAAAATAAATGGTACTCCAAACTAGATTGGTACTGCTTGCACTAAACAAGATAAGTGATATGGTCATTTGAATATATTTAATTTCTGATACCAAAAAAAAAATGTTATATTTTTTACTTTTCCTGGACAACCAAAAGGCTCTGGAAGATTTTAAGGGCTTATCCCATACACACTATAAATTTTATCTAAATATGTTCTTTATTAAAATTTATTTCCCCAAATATTTGAGCCCTTACAAGGGAAAAGATAACACCCAGGATATATAATTGGTGCCCAGCCTCACAGAGCCCACACTCAGGGGAAGACAACACTGTTGCTTGGAAGGAAAAGAGTTTTAGGAACTGCCATCAGAAAAAAGCTTTTCAAAATTCATAAGTAAGAGAACCACAGTAGTCAAGGGTTGACAATTTATAAGAATAGACAGATAGAGCTATGGCGCAAATTAGTCTTCAAATAACCCCAAATACAAATGGGAACATAGATTACTGGTAGAGAAGAGAGGTAGACCAAATCAGTAAAGAAGGGAAGAACCATTCAATACACAATGTTGGGGAAACTTGCTTCAGGTAGAAAATGATAAAAATTAGACCCCTGCTTCACATCATTTCCAGGTGGGTTCAAAATAGAAATGCCAAATGCACATAATTTATAGGGAAATGCAAGAGAATATATTTTGTATATTCAGTTAGAGAACACTTTCTTAAACAAGGCACAAAAAGTGCAAAACATAAAGGTGAACATCAAATTTGTCTACATTAACATTAAAAATACGAATATAAAAAAATGATGATTACAAAGCATAGTTAAATGACAAGTTGCTGATGAGGAAAATTACTGATAACAGTGTAAGGCAACTACCCTTTAGTAGTAGTAGTGGTGGTGGTGGTGGTGCAGTAAATATAATAAATCAATGGATCATTCATCTAGAATTTAAAGAATAAAAATAGTATGGCAGCAAAAACTCATGTATTTAGTGTGTGCCAGACCTGGTTCCAAGCCCTTTACATCAAACTCATTTAATCTTCACAACAACTTATGTATGTAGGTGCCATTACTCTTATTTTATACAGAGGGTATCAAACTGGGAAAAGCACCAGCACCTACTAAAAGTGTATGGTAGGTACGGGAGTCAGTTATTTTGCTTTTATCACTTATCTGTATGTTCCAAATATTTTTCAATGACATTTGTTTTTCATATGAATGATACTATTTAAAAAAGTAAAAGGATGCTTTTTGGAAGTAAGAATGGTGAGTACACGAGGGCTGTCTGGGAAAAATCCAGCCATTGTCAATATAACGAGAATGCTTACGTGGCTGGGTACTTTCTGCACAGCCCTCATAGACGTGGCCATGAGAAGGAGAGGTTCAGTAAGGAGTGGTTATTGGGAGACAGTATTTTTCAGAGTCCCGTGGGCAGACATAACGAGCAGGGAGAGAAAGAAGGAGCCACGGAACGCTGACCATTAAGTGCAGTGCAGTTGACACACACACGCATTTGGCCAGCAGAGAATTCCTCCCAGTTTGAGTATTTTTATATGGGGCATAGACTTTGTTTCTTCATGGTCTCAAAGACCAGGCCATTTTTTGGTGATTTACCTGGTTTACGAAAACTTCTGAGTTTGTAATCCTTGAAAAAGAATTAACAATACCCAGAGGGTAAGATTTGGAACTCAAGAGAAATACCTCATCATCAGAGATAGAGAAAGAAAAAGGGAGAGACAAGATGTAAGACATTTGAAAAGAGAAATTAGGGAAGGTGAGGATTTCATAAGAAGAAAGTAAAGAACTAGAAAAACGTTGGTGAGAGTGCACCTGTGTACACCTTAAAACTTCACTCAAATGGGCCTTTGGTGGGGCCACGTGGTTAAGAAGATAGCTAAGCATCAGTTTGTCCCAGTCACTCACAGTTTCTGTCTTCTGCCATTCGGATGTTTTATTCCCCCACTTTGAATCTTACCTCATCCCCCAGGAGTGAAGTTGAGTATTATTTCTGTGGCTTTGAGATTCCCTCCTTGACTTATCTTCTTAGGCTTCTCTGGGTAAAACCTTTCCTGATCTTATCTGGAAAGGAACCTGGGAACAGTCCTCTAAAAAAAGAAGAATGCTTTTACACAGCTTTCTGGAATGTGTCAGAAGCTATCATTTGACCAACTCTGGGAAAACCAGAGCCATTTCTGCTTCAAGTCCAATCTCTTTCTCTTCTCCTTTGGGAACGTTTAGAACTTTCCATTTTCTCTCTCTTGGAAGCGTGGTGCTGGTGTGCAAATGCTGAATAAGGCTGCATCTCCAGAACATCAGGATAATTGACTGATTCATCAATTTTGTAAAAGCTTCCCCTTTTCTTTATCGCCAGGGGACAAAATGTCCAGCCAATGTTATCCCCATGGGAGTGGTCGCATTGCTATTTCAATTGAACTCTGGCTGATCAATGCAGTCAGAGAAGTGGTTTGCTGTTTTTCTCTGGTGACTTAATTGGTTGTCTAATTGAACTAAACAGATTTATATGTTTCTTGGGTAATGCATGGACAAAACAACAATGAAAATCAATAGCTCAAGGTGTCACCCTATAGACAAAATGATTTGATTGAAAAACTTTTTTCACATATGCAATTAAGTCTGCGCTAAGTTTCTTATCCTTGTGAGGCTTTGTTTATACAAATTCAAAGCCAATCTATTTCAAATGTGCCTGATATTCTGGAGAACTGGTAAAGAGGATTGAGTAGTACCGCGATTTGTTATAGGCCTGGTGGAAGTTGTAAGTTTATTCAAAAAGAAATTGATGTATAATATGCAGGTCAATGTAAAAAACTGTTCTGGTACTACAAGTGCTCCCCAAACCAATATGCTAAAGTTCCTACCTTTGGTGAGTATACCAGTTAGGAAACTTTCATCTGCTAGGAACAATGTGCACTTTGGGCTCAAATAAGTTTAAAAGACAAAGAATGCGTCATTTCACATAATTGCAATGTTAGAGAGAGTAGTTTTTTATTCTGATTCAATAAGTGACTTAATTATGACACTTAAGACACAATGTTCATTGTACCATTAAGTAGGATCCACCCTAAATCAGATTCCTCTTTTGGTTACAAAGTGGTTATTGGGGTAATCAGAACTCCATGCTCCCCTGTTGAAATCTAGTGTTTGTGAGCAAATATGTGAGTGAGGAGAGAGGATTTGGGGAAGGTAAGGGGAGAGAGTAAGGGAGTGTGGGTGGAAGACAGGAGCACAAAATAACATAGAGGAAACTTGCCTTCAGTTACAAAAATGTAAGCCTTTTTCTTTAGCTGGGTGGGCCCAATTTAACACAGACACTTTGAACCAAGGGCAGAGAGTCCAGGAGGAATGTCAGGTGTTGGCTTACAGTAATTAGTGTCAACACTTCCACATTAGAGAATATGGAGGTTCAGTGGAAGACAGGGTAAAGGAATAAAATCATGCTTCCGTTAGGAGGTAGGAAAGAAGGAGAGAGATCTTGGATAAGCAGCTGACAACATCGCCTCCACAGATTTCACAATTTCTTTTTTTTTATAGTGGTAAGGAAGGAAAAAAACATACAAATAATTACAGCATAAGATATGATATAACAAGGTGAAATCCTCATGAGTCAGTCAGAGTTGGTGTTAGAGTTGAGCTGTGCCTTCCATCTCTGAAATGAACTCTTCTAATTCTGGATGGATGTATCATTACAATTGGAAATCCTCACTTGGTGAATGCTACATTGTACAGATTCCTGAATTTCTCTGGAATCATGTTTTTGTTTGTTTGTTTGTTTTTGTATATCTGCACAATGTATATAAAGCCTTCAAACTTTATTGAAGATTTTTCTGTGATTTACAGCCACTTTCCACAAAGGATGCAATAACTGCAGAGGGATTGCGACGTATCCGGTGAGGAGAGAACAGTGCATGCATGTTGAGACATGGGTGTCAGACAGTGAGCTTGAACTATCCATTAGCTACTTGTTCCTGCATTGCAGTTTGTCTATGAGCTCCATTTGAATATGTGCCGCAGCAAAATTTCAAATCAAAGCGTGTTATGAACTATCAGGGTCGCCTGCAAACAGTAAAAACCACTGACATTGAATTCATAAGTGCCAAGGGTCCTCAAAATAATGTAAGCTATTAATAAATGCCATGAGAGATGTGTGAACCAGTTTTGGGAATTTGAAAAAGGAAAAAAGCCTTCCCAGCAAAGACTCACAAAAAATATTAATGCAAATTGTCCAATATTCAAGGCAGATTTCCAAGGCCTTTTGCCTCTTCCAGGGTAATGACATCATGTGGACAACCAAACACCCCCACAGCTCTGTAGTGCCCACGTCGGGTCAAAGAAGAAAGCTGTCCCTGCTCTAAAGAATGTCTGTTCTGCAAAGCGAGAGGGAAACACATTCTACTCCCTTTGCCTTCACAGACACATTCAACGGTGCTTCTCAAGGAGTTCTGTGAAAGTACAAAGAACAAATGTGCTATCAAGAAAATGGGAACACTTTTTTCAAAAGAAGAAAATAAGATCAAATAGGTCACTTTTCACAACAATTGAATAGCTTGCAACATACAGCATGTGCCCAAGTGACAAGTGGAGCAGCCGTTCTAAGAGAATGGAGAAGAGAGGATGATTGATCCAATGGCCTCTCACCCCTCTCCATGGTGCTGAAGGTCAGTGGCTGAACCGTAGTGTCGATTTGAGCACCCACGACTCTAACTTCATGCAGTAAGTCAGATGGATGGCTAACATATCTAATTAAGTAGTTATAGTGATGGCTGTAGAGAAGTTCCAGATTAAGTTAGACAGTAAGCTGGTCAGCGAAGGAGGGCTACTTACTTTTAAAAGCCTCCTTCAGCCTTGCCTTACATGGGCTGTATAACTTTGCAGTAATGAATTAACTTATAATTACCAGGAGATCTGACCGGCTGTGTACAAAGACACACCAATGTCTCAGACTTTGTAATAACTTGGAAAGGAGGTTGTCATAAGAATATGTTCAGCTGTTTGCCCAGCACATTTAGAATGAAAGTCACTAAGGCGTAGCTGGCTGTAAATACACTATCTGGAATATATTATTTCATTTTACCTCACAAATGCCCACTCAAAATATATAAGGGTATTTGGATAATTTCACATCTTCTAAAATAGATCAAGCTAGCAGGAATGAATGATTATTAAACACTCTTATCTTTGAATGGATTTCATTAATTGCATGAGAACTTTGTCCCTAAAACCTAGTTAAGAGCATATCTGCCTTGAGGGAATGATAGTTTTGATGGAGATGAAGAGCAAGCAGACACTCCAGGAGGAGCAATATTCAAGAAACAAAACCTCATGGCACAGGCAATAGTTTGGTGGTTACTTGAGAATAAGCAGGAATGGAGTAGGAGAGGAGGGGGAGGGAATCAAATACATTGTGATGGAAGAACTGACTCTGGGTGGTGCACACACAATGCAATATAGATGATGTATTAATATTATAGAGATGTAGAGTTGAACCTATATACTTTTACTAGCCAATGTCACCCAAAAAAATTTAATATAAAAGTAAAAAAAAAAGGGTAGGGGAGATTTGGGAATTGGAGTGTTCTTAGGATCTACAGACTAGGGAAGAGGTAACAGATGGATTTCCCAGGATCAGTGCTGCACGCATGTCACTTCAGAAGCTAGAGGGCACAAAATGAGGACTCTCAAAGCTGACTCTCCCTCCTTAAAAAAATCATTGCTTCCTTTTCTATTAATCATTAGCTGCCTATGGGTTTATGTACCCAAGCATCATTCTGATCATCCTCATCAAAAATGGGCTGAGCTCCTACTGTGTGCAAGGCATCCTACAATTACCTTACATAGGTCGTTTTATTCAATCCTTAGAACAGTGGTAGGAATCTAAGCCATGCTTTACAGACAAGGAAACTGAGTAATGCGGCTAATACCTCTTAATTCGAAGTGGCAGAAATCAGATGTGAACCCCAATGTTTTCTGACTTCAATGTCAATGGTCTTAATAAGTACTACATTTTCTCTGGATGCCTAATTCCTATTCATTCTGACCTTTTCCCTATATGGGTATGGTTTGGTTTCATCTTATTTATTTCTCTATCCTGATGGCTCCTTTATCCTAGAAATTCCTTATTATTTGCTGATCTTAAGTTTCTCACTGATCAATCTTTTTCTAACTAAGAACTCTCTACTTGTTCTGGCTGTGTGTTGTTAATCTGACATTCTAGCTGTCTCCAGTGACCTTGGCTTAATTTGGCTCATAGCAGCAACTAAGCTAGGCCCCTGATCTAAAAGAGAAGATGGGTAAAATTGAAGAAGGGAAAAAAAGGGCTTGTACGGGGCCAGGGTCAATCTTCCCTTACTTTTAAAATTTAAACTTAACCAGCTACTAGTGCAGAAGAACCTTCTAAAGTCAGTGTTATACCCTGACCTTCAGGCAAACTACTTACCTTCTCCAACACTATAAGTGAACAAATGATATTTGATGCCTACTTTGGACAAAGCAGACATGTTCCTTGCTCTCACAGGGCCCACAGTCTATAAAACTGTGAGTAAGAAACTTGCAGAGTTGCTATGATTAAGGGACCTGTGCCTATAATTAGACATTTGTTAAAATTTCGTTTGCTTCCTCTGGGCAGAAATCAAATATGACCTATTCAAATTTAGCTAAGGTACATCTTGCTTCTAGTTAGAATTACTAGTCCTTGAGTTATAAAACTGAGGCAACTATTGACCACTTTCCTTAAACCCAAGCCTAACTACTAAGTGCATAGGTGAACTGACTGAAATACAAGGTGGAATTGCTGCTAAGTGCTTTTCCTACATAGAGACAGCTCCTAGGTCTTTGTTGATCTTTTTGCCCGTAAGGGCAATAAGCCTTTGAAAAGAAAACAAAAAGTGGTACCATCAGTTCAAGCAAGCTTTTATTCTACTTGGAAAAATCACTTACAGCTATTGGCACCATTGTATGTTCCCAACCACCTGGAAAAAGACACCACCACCAGGAGTCTTAAGGTTTATCTCTGCATAGGGTGGCGTGAGGAAAAGCTTATTCCACCATCCTCTAACTTAGAATATTGTGAACAGTCCAGTGACCCCGGGAGAAGGCAATGTCTGCTGTGAATGAAGTATTTATTGAAGTATTTATTGGGTGTCATGTCAAATGCAAAGTTGTTGCTAATGCTGCTAGTCCCCAAAGCTCAGTCTCAAAATACACTTGACTCTCAGTTAACCAGAACTCAAGCAACTGGCAAAACTTTTTTGCCGGTTGTTTGAAACTTTGCTGATTGCTAGGGAGTGCCGGTTGTTTGAGTTTCGGTGAACAGAGTCTACTTACCTTTATCTAGTATCTACCAAACCCCATGGGTGCCGGTTAACTGAGAGTCTATTGTACCAGCTTCTGCCCCACACCCACGGACTTACTGATGTCTTACCTATCCCACAAAATCCAGCTTCTGACTGAGGTTGGCAAGTTCATCTATACCTGGGGCATTAGAGTAGATGGGTCTTATTCAGACTCATGGAGACAAGGACAGTCACCCCTCTCCCCAAACCAAAAAGATTTCAGGTTAGAAAACTACATTAAGATTCTTTTGATTATGAATAACAAAGACACAATGCAAGTAGATGTATTCCTAAGGGATAGTATTGATACATGTACCCAAATCATGGGAAAGTGAATCTAGGCTGTCTCCGCAAGGCTTTCAGAAATGTGTATGTGTGTGTGTGTGTGTGTGTGTGTGTGAACAATAGATACACACATGTGTATATAGAAGATTCTCTGTGAAGCAACCAGCACTCTTAAGCAACCAGCAACATTTTTTGACTGGTTGCATAAGATTTTGCCAGTTGCTTGAGTTTCAGTTAACAGAGAGTCTGCTTACATTTATCTGGCATCTACCCCTCCCCCTGGGTGCCGGTTGACTGAGCGTCTGCTATATATAGACATTCAGTGAATTCCAAATCTTCAATGTGTAATTCAATGAGTTTCAATAAATGTATACAACTATCTACTCAATTACCAAGCAAGATAATCAACATAAGTGAAACTCCTATCACCCCCAAAATTTATCCCATGAGTCACTCTTGTGGACAAATCTTTTTTAAATGGTGTTGACCTACCAGCACAAATTTCAAGAAAAGTTCAAAGTAAATTTATAAACCCTCTAAAGAATATCATTTTATAGTCCAAACATTTAAATGTCTTTTCCAGTGTTTAATTAACCAACATTAATTGATTAATGGATTTATTTAACACAAGTACATGCATGCCTTATAATCTCATTAAACTGTTACCAGTTTTGAGTGTTTGCAAGTGAGATAATAAAAGGCTACTAAAAGCGACACTCTGATGTTCAAAGTATTTGATATTTCGTGACTGCATTTTTTTTTTAACTTTAGCTGTGGTTGGGGTTTCCTAAAGCTTCTCTAGGTACTTTGCGGAAGATTAATTGTCTATGAAGTTTATGTAAATAGGAGACCAAAGATTCCCTTGCTTACTCATCCATACATTGAAAACAATGCTTCCCACCAGTTAGCTCTACACAAGGGAATTAGACCTTGACTGGACATAATGAGGCATTTGTGATCCCTGTAACTGTGATTTACCATCAGTGTTTGAAGAGCATCAGCTCTCATTTATTCTGTTAAGTGACAATAAGTGAGGCTAACGTAAACTCTAACCGACACTCCCAGGTCACCTTACCGAATCTATGGCACATAATGGAATGTTACTCAGAACAACTGTGACTCGAGCCCTGCTGTGCGGTAGCATAAACCACTCGCTGGATTGTCATTTTGTGGGTCCAGTGGTAGTTAAAGTACACATCCTTGGGAAGAATGAACTTGAGCCATGGATGTGAGAGGTGGTGTGTGCTCTCACTTAACACGCAACGCACAAGGTGAGCCATGTGGGAAGACTGGCTGTGAGTCAAACCCCGACTACTCACTATCTTAAAATGCTTCCACAGAAGGCAACCCTGCAAATTACAGATTATAATTATAAGTGAGTATGTATGTAAAAATCTTCCTTCCTAAAGCTAGTAATAAAGGGGGAAATCAGTAACAATATATGTTGTTTTATTTTTCAATTAACACAAATGCTCAGATTATCTGGAGGCTGGAAAACATAATGGAAAATAAACTAAAAACATCTTTATGATAAAGCTTTTCAAATCCTGTCGCTTCTGCCTTAACAGCTTTGAGAATGTGTGGATTTGGGGGAGAATGGGCCCCTGGAACTTTATCCCCTGCCCTTCAACCTGAACACTTTTTTTTCACCTAATGAATTATCTGAGGTTCTGCTGAGAGGCAGAGAAAGCAGGTCACTGGCTCAGGCCATACGTGCAAAGCCAGGGTCCCAAATCCAGTCTGTTCCTTAAGGGAGGCTCTAAAATTCTAGTACTATGCAGGTATTATAAACTTGATTGATGGGTGTTTTTAATTCTGTAGCAAAATACCAAGAATAGACACACTCACAACAATGAAAAACAATCACTATACAAAGCTATAATAATCCAAACAGTGGAGTTCCAGCGTAAGTATAGACACACAGAACAATGGAATACAATTGAGAGTCCAGAAAGAAACCCATATATTTTTGCCCAGTTGATTTTTGACAATGTTGCCAAGTTTGCTAAGTGGGTAAAGAGTATGGTAGTCCCTCCTTATCTATGGGGGATACATTCCAGGACCCCCAGTGGATGCCTGGAATCCTATCCATACCATTTTTCCTATGCATATATACACATAGATTTTCATTCAAAAGAAGCACTTTACAGTGTCTTTTTGGCACATCCAAAGTGCCAGCATCACTACTCTTATACTTTGGAGTTATTATTAAGATAAGGGTGACTTAAACTTAAGCACTATTGATACCATGACAATGACAGTAGACCTGGTAACCCAGACAGATTCTAAGTGACTCGGGTCCGGAGCATCTACATTTTAGAGATGCTGGACAAAGGGGTGGTTTACATTCCAGGCAGGATGAGTGAGACAGTGTGAGACTTCATCACACTACTCAGAATGGCAAGCAATTTAAAATCATGTGAATTATTTCTAGAATTTTCCAATTAATGTTTTCAGACAGCAGTTGACTGTGATCAAGTGAAACCACAGAGAGTGAAACAATTAACAAGTGTGTGTGTGGGGGGAGCTATTGTGGTCTCTTCAATAGATGGCATTGGAACAATAGAGTTGGACCTCTACCCCATGCCGTATACAAAAAGGGGCTCAAAATATATCAGTGACTTAAATATAAGAGATAAAACCATAAAACTGTTAGAAAAATGTTAAATCTTCATAACCCTGCATTTGGCAGTGGATTCTTAGATATGCCACCAGAAGCAGAAAGAAAAAATAAATAAATTAGACTTCATCTAAATTGAAAATAAATTGTGCATCAATGAAGACTATTTTTAAAAAAGTAAAAAGATAACCTACAGATTGGGAGAAAATATTTGCAAATCCTATATCTGATAAGGGTTTAATACCCAGAATATATAAAGAAATCCTACAACTCAACATCTAAAAGCATACAACCCAATTCAAAAATGGGCAAAATCTTTAATAAACATTTCTCCAAATAACATAAATAAGTCATGGAAAATCATGTGAAAAGATGCTCAATATCACTAGTTATTAGGAAAGTGCAAATCAAACAACAAGGAGATACCATTTCATACCAACTACAATGGCTACGGGAAAAACAAAGCAAGCAAGTGCTGCAAGAGCATCTCGGAGAAATGCGAATCACGCACATAGCTGGTGCAAACGAGAAATGGTGCAGCTGCTGTGGAAAACAGCCTAGCAGTCCTTCAGAAAGTTACACACATGTTACCACATGACACAGCAATTCCACTCTTACGTACCGACTCCAAAGAACTGAAAATAGAGAAACAAATGCACGCACAGATACTTTCATAGCCACATTATGCACAATCGCCAGAAGGTGGGAACAACCCAAGTGTCCATCAACAGAGTAATGAGTAAACAAAATATGATACATAGATGCACTGGAATATTACCTAGCCTTAAAGAAGAATAAAGTTCTGACATGTTACAACATGGATGAACCATGAAAACATTATGCTAAGTGAAATAATCCAGACACAAAGGGACAAATACCACATGAATCCATTTATATAAAATATCCAAAATAGGTAAATTGAAAGAGACAGAATGGAGAGTAGAGGTTCCCGGGATGATGGCTACACAACACTGTGAACATGACTCTGAATTGTACATTTAGAAATGGTTAAAATGGCAAATTTTATGTTAGATATGTTTTCCAAAAACAACAAAAAAAACGCCAGAGCAATCACTTAAGACTAGGTGTAAGGATAAATGTTTAAAAATCAGATGAAGAGTGGTATTTATACAGGACACAGCAAATATTTATAACTGGGACAGCTGGGCAGTTACCAAGCAACATGGACGCCCGCATGGACACAGGTTCAGGGGTACCACTGCTTCAGTCAATTAACCTCGAATGGCACACAGAATCAGCGAAGCTCGTCTCCGAAGAGGCCGAGAGGAAGGGAAACACAGGGGGCACGTTACTGTCCCAGTACCATAGCACAGCTCATTGAAGGAAGAGCCATCTATCGAGGGCCCTCACTGAGGGACGCAAACCCAGGCTCAGAACTGAGGAGACGTGCCAAAGTGCCTCTAAATGACACACGATCTGCACCACTGTCCTGCCCAAGTGACCGTCTGTGTCCCTGGACTCTTCCACAACACACACTGTAAAGGGGGCACGAGGGATCCAGTTTGTAGGAAAATGGAGCCAATGTCACAAGGAAACATCAAGTACAGGTGGTACTCGATGAATGTTTCATTCAGTGTGTTTTGTCACCATGTTGACGAGATGCCCCAGGATGGCAACTGGCCTGCAGTAAAGCAGGTTTCATTATGAGATTTTGTTTAAAGTCGTGGAATGTACCTATGCTAACTGAGGACTTACGATGTTTTGATCAAAATGAAAATACATGGGACATTTCTGATTTTCTTTATTCTTTCTTACCCACGTGCGTCATTGGGCCACAGAGTCTACAAGACCACGGTCCCCCATTCTTTTAGTGGCAATGGTGTTCTGCCTCCTTAAATGGATTGAGGTTACAGAATAGAGTAGACCAGGGTTGCTGGTGGCTCAGCCAGGTACCCACGGTATGCACCAGAACATGGGCTAGGATGCGGAAGTAAAAGTTAGGAAGGGAACCTCAGTTTCTTCATCTGTAAAAAGGGTATAAGGAAGCACCTATCCCTCCCTCTGGGGATGGCTGGGAGGATAGAATGAGCCAGCACATTTCAAACATCAGTATCTTCCACATAATCCACAACCAGGCGGTGGTAATTAAATCTGTCACTCCTCTCCTGTCCCCCAGGGCTGCTACGTCCTCAGGCTTGCCATCCTGGACTGAGAGGGAAGCCTTTTCTCAGCTCCATCTGGTCGCACTTCTAGTCCCTGCAAATTACTCCTCTGACTGTTAAGGTCTCATCTGCCTTTGCCTTCCTTTACAATGAGAAAGCCTTGCTTGCAAGCTGACTGTTCAGATACTGGGCCTGATGTTGCAAAGGCAACTAGCCCTGTACTAACCTGTGCCCCCTACTGCTCACTCCAATGCCCTTCCCCTGACCTTCAGGAGTGGGAAGCACAACACACAGACCTGATCACAGGATGCTGAGGGACCCGCACGTAGCTAACAGTACACTTTTGTCATTCTCACATAGAAGAGGCAAAAAGGTGAGACTGGGGTTGCTGAAGACAAAAATTCATTTAATGACTGAGATGCAAAACTCAATTCTCATCCTTTTCATGCTAATTAGGGCCAATGATTAGCCTAACAAATCTTGTACTTGATTAGGATGAATGGGAAACATGAACACCCCATCTCTTGGAGGTTTCTTGGGGAGACACCAATGGATAACCCAGAAACACCCCATCCCAAGAGGAAATTACCTCGTGGGAGTAAGCAGGGCCCATTTTTAATCCCTGCCCAACCCTGACCTTCAGAACACAAACATCTGGATTATTCTGCAGTGTATGAACTTACATCAACACTTTGTAGAACAGTTAGCCATCTGAAGAACACCTGTGCGAGAACAGTACCGGATAAACACGTAAGCAATGGAAGCCCTGGATCGGACATCAGAGCAGTTGACATGCTCTGTCACTGCAACCATGACTAACATTCACAGCTCAAAATAAATGAGTTCTGAAAAAACTCTAACAACCATACACTTATAAAATGCAATGGAGATCTCTTTCTGTATCTTTTAGAAATTAATAAAAAAAATTCTATTTCACTGTTTCCAAGCTTGTCTCTGTTTATTCAACAGAGATACTACTTATAAATAACTTTTGACACTTTGCTGAAATGTACATCAAGGATCATTTTGTGTTCCCACTTAAAAGGTCATTTTTTAAAAAAGACTCTAATAGCTTTATATAAGGATTCTTTTAGTTCTCTGATAAAGAAAATCTTACCTTTATTGGGTGACATACAGATAACTTACTGGCTTATGTAACTAAGAATTCTAGGGTCCTGTCCTCAGGTAGAGTTTGATCCAGGAGTCAACAGGGAGCCTCTTGCTCCCCAGTCTTTGCCTCTGCTTTCTTTAGTGGTCCCATTCAAAATGGTGTCACCCACATTTCCCCCGTGGCACGTGGCCTGCAGGACATTCTCTCAGCCACCTTGAGGGTAAGAGAGGTTCCCACAGTTGATGCTGAGGTCATACTGTTATTCTGGGATTGCTCTCGGGGTGGGGGGAGGTCAGGGAAATGGGCTGCAGTGAGCGGCCACTCTTGGGCCAAGGGCCAGCTTCACACAAAACATGAGGACAGGCATCGAGCAGTCCCCAAGAATCTCACGTTGTTGCTTCCAGAAGACCCATGTCTGAGCAGGCAGAACTCAGTTAAACTTTTGGGCCAGGTCAATTGTGTTTCAATATGGAAAACCACTCAGCAACCGCACTTCAGGTTCTCATAGTGATGGACAGCCCCAGAGTAACACCATTCTCGACGCTGGTGCTTCCATCGGTGACATTTGAATAGTCATTCCCTGGCTGGCATGCACACTATTTACACGTAATGCTAGTAAAATGCTCAGGGCCCCCATCATGCTATGTAAGTGCAGAGCACCATTATCAACTGTGCTTGAAGAGGTAGTCCCCAGTGTCCAGAAGGCACAGCAACCCTGCAAACGTACAGCAAATGCTAGAAAAGAAATGCTAATTTCTTCACCTCCTGACCACACCATCTCAAATTTGCTTTACTCACATCCCATATATTTTAGAGGTTACATTTTTCCATCAGAATGTCTGCATTCCCATCACTTGACTTTTTAAAGGTTATCACACCACAGGTTTTTTTTTTAATCTCCCACTGAGCCACTTCTAGAAGATGACAGAAGGGTTTGTTAGAATTCCGACATGGTGACAAAATTCTCTGCCCTCACTCTCAGCCCTGGGAAAAATTGATTTTTCAAGAGCCTCTGATAAAGGATTACAGTCAATTGGATTTTTTCTTTTTTTGTCTTTTTTGAGAAATAAAAAGAAGTGGTTTGGGTTAAAGGTATAAATTCCCCTCTTTAGTCACAGAAACACATTTAGATCTTCATGGCTCACAGGGAAGACGAATGAAAAGCCAGCGCCCCACGGTTCTGCCTGGCTGGGAGGCAGAAATCTCACCTGACAGGTGATCGATGAGGCAGTGAAGGTTAGAAGAACTGCTAATGTGGATGCAGAAAAGCAAAGGACAGTAGAAAAGGCCAAAAAGGCAAACCTCTTTGTGGTGATTTCTTCTACATATCATGATGTAAAATGATCTATAGGAGAGGGAACCCAAAAAACCCTAGAAAGACCTTCTGGAGGGCAGGCCCCTTGTAGCACAGGCTTCCCCACTAGGTGAGTGTACTAGGAGCCCATCTGCACCCGTGCACCAGCTGGTGTGGTTGTGCGAGGCTGCGTTCGGCTTCAGTGAATTTTTTTGGAGATGTATCTGACACGTTTGCCCATTTTGTGATGGGTGATTGACACGAACAACGTTCAACGTTACAATGCACCTGCCCACACCACACTGAGTGTTGAGCAGTTTTTGACCAAAAACAGCTTGGGGATCCCCGTGCCCCACGCCCCCAGTCACCTGATCTTGTTTGTTTCCCCAGATGAAAAAAGTCCTCAAAGAGAAATGTTTTGCTGATGTGGAGGAGGCAAAACCAAAAACAGCAGAAGCACTAAAAGGCATCAAGATCCAGGAGTTCAAAAACTGTTCTGAGCAGTGGAAAAGCATCTCGATAGATGTCTTGCATCAAACAGAGTCCTTTGAAGGTCAGAATAAATATACAGCTTTTTATAAATAAATTCCAGGTATTTTGGGGTCCCTAACGAATTATCTCTTGTCATTGTCACTGCTGGTTGAAGGCCAAGTTCATTTTCAATCACTGATCTAAGTACACATTCTGTTGTGGTGGTGGTGGTCTTCCACTTTTGTTTTGTTTTCACTTTTGTTTTGTTTTCACTTTTGGTAAGGAAAACTAATTTTGGACTTCAGTGTTAAGGAATGAGGTAAAAAGACAGTTTTGTTAACTAAGAGCAAGTGAGCATTAAAGAATAATAATGTGTAACATAGCGGATTCCACAGCAGCGCATAGTACAATCCATTTTATTTTAAAAGATGAACATGTTATAATAGCTGACACTTTGATGGTGTTTCCCATGTGCCAGATACTTTCCTGAGTGCTTTACATTTATTAGCTCATTTAAGCCTTACTCTATAGGGGAATAACAGCCATCATCTGATAAATGAGGAAACTGAGGCACAGGGACACAGTGAGGAGACTCCCTGCGGTCTCAGTTAGATGTTAGGATGCATAAATGGAGAAAAGGTGGTGCAGTAACCTACTACAGTGTTCATCAGGATACTGAGGATTATTTCTGGATATGGGAGTAACATTCTCTGTTATGCTCATTTCGTTACTAAACAGTGCAGAAAATCATAACTATTTCTCATTAAAAATATGTATTTTTATAATCAGGAAATAAACATCAGGAGCTATAGCCAGTTTGGGAAAAATGTTTCACTGACCGAACACAGCTCCGTTCTTCTCAATCTGACCGCTGCACTGACTGCTCAAGTTCGACCAGCCCCCAGTGGGTGGAGGCTCACTTTCTCTCCAGACGTCCTCCTCACACTCCTTCCTTTTCTTGGAGAGGGGTAACACCACACTTCTGCCCACCCAGGAGAGACTGGGGAGTCCTCAGAGACATCTTACCCATTCTGTCCCCACCTGGACAGTAAGTGAGCAAGCTCGATGAATTTCCCCGCCCACATGGTCCTCACACCCACTCCTTCCTCCTGTGTGCCCCTCCTTTTCCTCCGGCACCATCTTCATCAACCTGGTGAAAGCTTGCAGCATTTTCCACAGCCTCCTAACTGGTCTCACTCCCTCCCCACATCACTCTCACTCCCTTCTCGCCATCTCTCTAATTTACCCTGTATCCTACCTGCAAAACTGCCTTTGTGGGAATATGATCACATCATGCCCCTCCTTAAAATGATTAAACGTTTAATGCCTTCTGTTGGATTTAAATATTTCTACCCTTAAGCTCTAGGACAGAGCCTAGCACCCATTCATCATTCAATTAATATTTATTAAGCTCTTACTCTGCATCAAGCAGGTGGCCAGGGCTGGTGATATGAGAGTAGCGAACCTACACAGACCTGATTCCTGTAAAGGGTGACCAGCACCCCCATTTGCCCTGCACTTTCACAGTTTTAACACTAAATGTCTCATGTTTTAGGAAACTCTGCAGTCCTGGAAAACCCAAGACAACTGGTGACCACATTTCTGCACCCCGTGAACGCAGGTTCTGGCTAGGGAAGGTGAATAATAAATGACTGTTGAATGAAATGAGTAAGTAAACAAAAGAATTTATTTTTATAGCATCTGAGATGGTCATTATAAACATCTGTTATCTTTACATAATTTTACAATGAACCTGAAGTCAACTTTATGGTGGAAGAAAAATACATCAGTAGCTGAATATATTATAATAAATACAAATCCTAAAACAGGATGAATCAGGTTATCTGATTCATGAGGTACAGAGGTAGCAAGGGCATCATGGGAAGGGCTCCCTGGAAAGAGGAGGAGAAAAGGGAAAGAATTTTGTCTCCTAACAGGGAAGTTGAAAGTCAGCTTGTACCCTCTTCCTATGACACATGGCCAGCAGGTGAACTTCTCCTGTAAAGGTATCAATGGGAAATGGGGTGGAAATGCAGGACTACGGCAGAGGGAGTTCTCAGCCCATCTCATTGTAACTTTCATTATCCCCATCTGTAAAATGGGGTTAATACAATATCTAATTCACACATTTCATAAGGATTAAGTTCATTCAGTGCATCTAAAGCAGGGGTTCCCAATCCCTCGGTCACAGATTGATATTAGTTCATGGTCTGTTAGGAACTGGACCACACAGCAGGAGATGGGCGGCAGGTGAGCAAAGCTTCTTCTGTATTTACAGCCACTCCCCATCGCTCACATCACCACCTGAGGTGCACCTCCCGTCAGATCAGCAGTGACATCAGATTCTTATAGGAGCCTGAACCCTATTGTGAACTGCTCATGCAAGAGATCTAGGGGTCACAGAGGGATCTAGATGTGACCATCTAGTTGCAGGAAAACAAGCTCAGGGCTCCCAATGATTCTGCATTATAGTGAGTTGTAGAATTATTTCATTATATATTACAATGTAATAATAATAATAATAGAAATAAAGTGCACAATAAATGTAATGTGCTTGAATCATCCCTAAACCATTCCCCTCCCCAATCTGTGGAAAAAATTTTCTTCCATGAAACTGGTTCCTGGTGCCCAAATGGTTGGGGACTGCTGATCTAAAGGACTTAGGACAATGTCTGGCACATGGACATCCCCTTAATATCACCACCACTGCCACTACTCATTCTGAATGTGGACCAAAATGCATGCAGGGAACTGGAAACAGTGGGGCTATCTGAGTTCAGGGCTTCTGTTCTCAGCTTAATCCAGGAAGATGCCTATAGAAGGAAGGGAGAAAGAGGGCTTTTGATGTCCCTCTCCATGGGCATGCACTGGAGAACAGAACAATGTAAGACTTAACCTTCTAGCCTGCCCTGTTTCAACTCAAGAAACCACCTGCATCCCCATTAATATGTGCTGACAGGAAGTGATTATTTAAAATGGTCCATAAACCCAAGCAGGGCACAAGCTGTGGGTGACATTGGTCTACACCAGAGTCCCTCCCTAGAGGCCCCAGAACCAACACATCTAGCAGCCAGCTTCAGACCACACCAGAGCACCACCTGGCCACCTCCACAGATGATACACCCAAAGAGCAGACTGGGTGGACATCAGAGCCCCACTAAAGTGAACCCAGTTCTCCAGGGTCAGCCCCTGCACAATAGCTCCTCCACTGTAGTCATGGCCAGTCCTCACAATCAATCAGCCTGAGGATCAATCCCTTCCATTAATGTGCAAATAGCAACTGAGACACAACTACAGTAGGAGGACACACACAAACCAAACAAAGAACACATCTGGAGCACCCAGCTCAGGTGACTGGGCAGACTGTGCCACTGGGCTCCACAGGACTTACTACATAAGGCCATTCTACTAAGCATGGGAGATAAAGCAGCTCTACCTAATACATAGAAACAAACACATGGAAGCAGCCAAAATGGAGAGACAAAGAAACATGTCCCAAATAAAAGAACTGAATAAAGCTCCAGAAAAAGAACTAAATAAAATGGAGACAAGCAATCTAATAGATGCAGAGTTCAAAACACTGGTTATAAGGATCTCAGTGATCTCAGGGAGAACTTCAACAAAGACATAGGGAACATAAGAATGGAAATACAAAACATAAAAAAAAGAACAGTCAGACATGAAGACTACATTAGAGAAAATCAACAGATTCGATGAAGCAGAAGTTCAAAACAATGATTTGGAAGATAAGGAAGCAGAAAACATGCAATCAGAACACCAAAAAGAAAAACAAATCCAAAAAAAAATGAGGATAGCTTAATGGGCCTCTGAGACAACATCAAGAGTAACAACATTCGCATGATAGGGGTACCTAAAGGAGAAGAGAGCAAGTAATTGAAAACCTATTTGAAGAGTAATGATGGAAAAATTTCTTAACCTGGTGAAGGAAATAGACATACAAGCCCAGGAAGCACACAGTCCCAAACAAGATGAACCCAAAGAGGCCCACACCAAGACACATCATAGTTAAAATGCCAAAGGTTAAAGACAGAGAAAGAATCTTAAAAGAAGAGAAAAGCAGGTAGTTACCTACAAGGGAGCTCCCACAAGACTGTCAGCTGATTTCTCAACAGAAATTTTGCAGGCCAGGTGAGATTCACATGGAATATTCAAAGTGATGAAAAGCAAGGACCTACACCCAAGATTACTCTATCCAGCAAAGCTATCATTTAAAATCGAAGGACAAATAAAGAGTTCTTCAGAGAAGAAAAAGCAAAAAGAGTTCATCGTCACCAAACCAGTATTACAAAGAATGTTAGAGGGACTTCTTTAAGGTGAAAAGGAAAAAAAGAAAAAAAGAAAAAAGAAAACTACGAATAATAAAACGTCAATAACTACATATCTACCAACAATTACTTTCTTTTTTCCTTTTTTTAAATTAATTTTCATTGGTAGACTTATTGGGTTGACATCTGTTAGCAAGGATTACATAGGTTTCAGGCATACAATTCTACAGTGCATTGTCAACTAGCTAATAATTACTTTAAATATAAATGAATTAAATGTTCCAATCAAAAGCTATAGGGTGGCTGAAATGATACAAAAAACAAGACCCTCATATATGTTGCCTTACAAGACACTCACTTCAGATCAAAAGACACACAGAGACTAAAGGTAAAGGGAAGGAAAACAGTGATTTCATGAAAATGGAAATGAAAGAAACAGCTGAGGTAGCAGTACTCACACTAGACAAATAAAGTTTAAAACAAAGGCTATAACAAGAGACAAAGAAGGAACGGAGACCCCACTTCTTGGCAGTTACCTGAGGAAACCCAAAATGTTACTGCAAGGAGACTTGTGCATCCACATGTTCATTGCAGCATTCGTTGCAATAGTCAAGATGTGAAGGCAGCCTGGGTGTCCGTCATGGGAAAAATGGATC
The DNA here is from genome assembly GCA_004026885.1 of Lyroderma lyra. Taxonomy (NCBI): domain Eukaryota; kingdom Metazoa; phylum Chordata; class Mammalia; order Chiroptera; family Megadermatidae; genus Lyroderma; species Lyroderma lyra. The sequence goes on along the minus strand of PVJL010010350.1, from coordinate 11,417 downwards.
AAGACGAGGTGGGACACACATACAATGGAACATTACTCAGCTAGGGAAATCTTGCCATCTGCAACAACACAGATGGAACTAGAGGGAACTGTGCTGAGTGGAATATGTCAGACAAACGCCATATAACTGCACTTATAGGTGGAACTTAAAGAACAAAATAAATGAACAAATAAAACAAACTTATAGATACAGAGAACATTTTGAGGGTTGCCAGATGGGAGGGGGTTGGGGGGTTGTCACAAAATAGTTACAGGGGTGTAAAGTACAGCAAGAGGACTACAGTCAATATTATTGTAGTAACTGTGTATGGTGTCAGGTGGGTACTAGACTTACGGGGGTGATCACTTCACAAGTCATATAATGTCTAATCACTGCTGTACACTTGAAAATAATGTAATATTGTACATCAACTGTAATTGAAAAATAAAAATTTATTTAAAAACACAAAATAAAATGGGCTATAAAATGCACTGGGTCAGAAATCCCTTTTTCAAAACACTCCAACACAATCTATGCCATATTAATAATAAAAATAAAAATAAAATTTGGTAAATTTTCATACTTTAGTGAAACATTATTGAATTTGAACATCATGGTAAATCAAGACTTGTTTACACAGACTAAAAATTAGCCCTAATAAATAAAGAGCAAAAAAATCCATGTTGGGCCAAGAGGTTTAACACACAGTCTGGTATCTGTATTTTAGACACAGGAATGCAGTCTTGTCCTTTTAAAAGACAGCTGAACGAAGCAGCACGAGAAGCAAACTGCGTACGCCCATATGTATTGACATGTTTCTGACAGAGGGGAGACTAATACAGCTAGGGCCCAGGCACCAGATTTGCCACCAGCAGGCCGGAGGAGTCCATCCGGGCTCAATGTTTGCATTCCAACAGTGTCCAGACAGGCTGCCGTGGGCACATGGCCAGCACAGCACACACCTGGCCTCCAAGCATCGTGCCCAAACACATGGCCTCAAGGAGGGAGGAGTATTTACGGCGAACTGTAACTGAGCCCCAGTCTTGGTTACTTTCGTGGTAGATGTTGGACTAAAATCTGAGAAACAGTTTGAATAAAGATTCGTCACGCAGAGAAAGATGGTGTGTGCGTGCGCGTCTGTGCATGTGTGTGCGTGTGTGTGCAACAGTCACTTACTTCCTGGGGGGGCCCGCCCTTCCTCTCCCAGACAATCCAGGACCCCCTTACAGTTGCTGGGGCTGGAGTATTTTCTCCATCCCAGTCCTCATTACAACTGCAACCATTTTTGTAATTATTCCTTTAGTATACAGCTCCCTTGCTGGACAGGGTTTCTTATGTACCCATAGCTCCACCCCAGTTTCTGGGGGAGTGCATGGCATCTAGGACTTGTCAACATTCAGGTGAATAATGATTGTCTGCTGTGGCAAGTGGACGGAGGCAGTGGGGCCACAAGGAAGGCACAGAACCCAAGGCTGGAAATGAGGGAGAGGGCAATGGTCATTAAAAGTCCAGTGATTAGGTAACGCCCACAAGAAAGTGGGATCATGGATCCCCACTATTTGTTTCTAGAATTACTTTCCTTAAGAACAAAAACAAAAATAGACAATCGGATATTTAGTGGAGATTTTCATTACGCCACCACAAAGCTCAGTGTTGTTGAAGTCACAGCGTTGACAACTTTATTATCTTCATTTGTCTCCCAGAGCACAGCCTCTCAGTAATTAAAGTTGACACCTTTTCTTCTAATGTAACATTTCAGGATAACAGAACATTTTAGAGACGATACGATGTTCATCTGACTATGACCTGCTCTTACGAATTTTGGAAAAGAAGCTTGACGAGACAACACACGGCCCCCTCCCTTATCCTGATGAAAACACAGTAGAACATGGCTGTTCCATGTATGAACTTGGCAGGAGAACACGGAATCATGGCCCAAAAGTAAATGCTGGTAACACAACTGGCTTCTGTCCACTGTCACCACCCTTCTCTCTGGCTGTGACACTTTTCTAGAGAGCAATGTTTAATCTAGAAATTTTATCTTTACATAAAAATAGAATCTTAAAGAGTTTTTAAAATCACATTGATTATGCATGTGACCCTCAATAGTGACTTGAATTTTGAGGGTGAAATGAGAATGCCAAGCACTCTAGCTCAACAAATTTAATGTTTCATTCAATGGGTGATAATGGAATCTTTTGTGAAGTTGCTTCCCTGTGTTGTTAATAACAAAGTGACATTTATGAAACTAATCAACTGTCAAGTCCATTATCATTTATTGTCGATTCCTGAACATGAGCCTTGTAATATTACTCATTAAAAAAAGACCATGAGTCATTTAAAAATCATTAAACCATGGCAGAATTAAAATGAGTTTTCTCTCCATGGGCTGAGGTGTACGAGGGTAGAGTTATTTCTGTGCATCCCAGTTTGGAGCCTGATGTGAGAGGGTGGTGGACTGCTCTTACACAGTAGAGGGAGTCAAATCAAGGAGTTGTGTGGACTCCTGGGTGGCAAACTGGGGCCAAGTGTCTTTTGGGCCCTCTGGGTGCAGTCACACAGTGCTGTACCTTTTCCAGAGTGAAGCGTAACTGAAAGCTGTCTTCCATTACCCTCGCTGCCTACATGCTATCCCACCATTCTCACTGGAATGCGGGTGGGGACCGCACTGCTAAGTGAGAGCAGTCCTGGGAGTTCTGTTCAGAGATCAAGTCCATCTTCACCACTGCCTTAGTTCAAGTCCACAGGCTTTCTCTTCTGAACTATTGCCAGGGTCTAGAACAGCGGTTCTCAACCTGTGGGTCATGACCGCTTTGGGGGTCGAATGACCCTTTCACAGGGGTCACCTAAGACCTTCGGAAAACACATACCAGATATTTACATTACGATTCATAACAGTAGCAAAAAGTTATGAAGTAGCAACGAAATTAATTTTATGGGGGTCACCACAACATGAGAAACTGTATTGAAGGGCCGCGGCATTAGGAAGGTTGAGAACCACTAGTCTAGAAGCTGTTCTGCTGGCCCTCAGGCCCTTCTTCTTCCAACCAATCTTTTCCACTGTCATGTTCCTAAAAACATCATGACTCTGTGCAAAGGTTATATTCAGAGTCATATCTACACTCGGACGTGTGGTGGAGAGGTCTGCCCATCTGGCTTCTCTCACTCCCCAAGGCTTGTGGCGGTCACTGAGGACAAGAAGCCACATGCACCCAACAGTCCCAAAGAGGCAATGGACACAGGCAAACTGATAACCTTCTTTCCAATTCCAAGGTGCTGGCCTATCAGGTCGGTGAATCATTTCTGACATTAACACTATTAAATCAAAAAACCAGCCCAAAGTTGAGGATGTGATAAATACTGACATTTTTTTTTTCTCCAAAGAAATGGGACATTCACTCAAATTGGTCTAATCAAACCTGCTTTCTGGTTACTGCCTGGGTTTACTCAGCCCGAGTGTCTGACAGGCCCACTGACAGCTGGTTGATGCTACCACATTCTGGTCTCTAGAAGAAAAGTAAGTGGCCTGGGGGCGGTCAGCTGGAGAGCTGCCCAGGGCATCAGTTCATAAAGCGTATTAAAGCACCCCTGGAAGAAGGCGTAAACACGGTGCTGGTTTGCTCAGGGTTCCACGTGACCAGCATGGCTGGCCAAAAAGGGGCAGCGTGCTCCCATGGAGGTTGCAGAAACACTGGTCCTGGTAATGAACTTGGTCTGTTGAGTCACTCGGCACAGCATACTTGCAAATTGCACTTTGTGATGACAGGCTGCTCCAGTGGCCTTGAGACAGGCCCGCTGACAGCTGGTTGATGCTCTAACACTGAGGACTTGGCCACGTGCTTTCCTCCTTTTGTCTAAAAGGGAGTGGCTCCATTCATTGTCCAAGTTTCAGTCATTGAAATATGCCCCCTAGAGACATTCTGCTTTCAAAAATAGCGATAAAACAACAGTGAGGATGAGAGTAAGGAAAGGTAGGAAATGATTTCTCACCCTAAGGCCAGAAAATTATAATTGGGGAATATAACTTGAACAAAATGTAGCACATTCACCTATGTAAGTTACTGCTTTGCTTCATGATTATGAGTGAGTGATAATACCTGTTTATAAGTAATTAAGAAAAAAAGAAAGAAAAACCAAAGAACTTCAACCAAGTTAAAAAACAGATCAGAAAATGCATATATCAATATAGAAGCCAATTCTTTTGGTGTCTACAAAATAAATGTTAGGCACATATTTAAAGAACATCTGTTTTAAGGGGTATGTGCGTATCGTTAGGCTGGGTGGGGTGCCCATGGCCTCCATCCAGCCCGGTGTCTGAGGGGACAGTTGGTATACCAGTTCACCCCAATGCGTCAGACCTACAGAGGTTAATATCCTCAAGAGATTATTTCCAAGGAATAATTTTGTCAGATGTCCGAGAACAAGAGGGAGTGTTTCCATCCAGAATCCTTGGAGGTGAGTCCGGAATTGCTGAAAACCATCGTTGCTTGTTTCGTTTCAGTTTCTTGACATGGATTGACAGGTGACATGAAACAGAAATGGGTAATGAAAACAGGAGGTGCAGAATAAGAATCCTAAGAACGTGGAACGTGCTGGCAGGAAAAAGCTGACAAGATTGAACACAGTAGAAATAGGTGTAAGTTTTACAGTTAGGCTTAAGAGGGAAAGAGAAGAAGGACACCAAATGAGAGAGGCACAGTTAGCGTGTGAACAGAGTGCTCATGTACTGTGACAGAGCAAAATCGCAGGGGAGCCCCGAGCACAGGCATTCACATGGTGCAAGGTCCCCACCTCACTGAAAACCTGACGAGGCAGGTCTGCGACTGCTCAGGCCGTAAAATGCGCGCACAGACCAGATTGGGATTTAGTGCTGGGGAGGCTGCAGAGACTTGAAGCCCCTTCGTGGCTCCCTAAACCATCCTCAGATCTCAGATTAAGACTGAATTAGCACAACCACCTTAGAAGTCACATCGCCTTAAATGTGCACAGTGACATCCCCAGTGACAACATGGATGCACATTACTTCAACTCCATCAGCCTTAGGGTCCTCATCTGCATATCAGAAATTAAATCACCTACCTTTGGGGCAATGCTATGCTTAGAATGAGCTCGGTTTACAATATAGAGTCGTTGTCACTCAGTAAGCACTCCGTAGGTTTTCACCGAGACGAGGGTAACAGGGAGAAGGGACTGGATGTGTTGTGTACAACTCCAAAGGGAGTCACAGAGAGCTAGACTTCTGTTCAAAGTGAAATAAGTGTTCTAATACTTGGGTCGGCGCCCAATGCAATGGACCTTCTCTTGAGGTACAGAGGCCCCTTTCCCTGGAGATGGTTGACAAGATGCTGAAGGGCTGGTTAGTAGCCACCGCATAAATGTTGGCCACAGGGGACTGGATTAAGTTAAAAGACCCCGCCTGGGTCTGTGTGCACCTGGCAGGGGTGTCATGGTGGTGGGTGTGAGGAGATCCCAGACAAAGCTGACAGTGAACCAGAACTGCTTCTATATTGGGCCTCAGCCTTGACTTCTGTGCATCGTCTCCCTTCTTATTGGGTAGGTGGAATCGTTTAAGTCCTGTTCATACGGGTCCAGTGCAAACAGACATCTTTCATAGAGTGTGATATGTGCACGACTGAGAACACTGTAAATGATCAGCATCAGATGAATCTTCAGGAGCACTTTGCTCATAAACTTCAACTCCTGTTGGCTCCATGCTTATTGTAAGAAGTCTTAAACAGCCTGCATACAGGATGGCATGAAGAAATTTCTAAGGGAAATGTAGTTTTCCATAAAAAAGATGTTGGGAACCAACTAGGCATTCTGTGTTCCCCTAAGGTCATTTCCTAAGCCAGGGCCCAGATTTGGTAATCCTTCCAAATGAAATTCTGAAATAAAGGGGGAGGGGAGGGACCCCGGGAAAGGAAAACTGTTCTGAATGTATCACATCTCGTGCACTGTACCAGAAAGACGCTGGTACGTGTGTCACGGCAGCGTGAGCACATTTCTGCCAATGACAGGACTCTTCTCTTACAAGCTCTCAGGGAGCAGGAAGGCACAGCCCACAATCCAAGGCAGGCTCCAGGGTGAGCAGGGGGGAAGGACATCATGGACATGCGGTAAGAGGAGGGATAAGAAAGACGCACACGGGTCATCAGCTGTCATTGTAGAAAAAAGAACAGAATGAGCAAATCACGCTACAGGATCAAAGACTTCTTAGACAGTACTTAAAATAATGGATAAGCATTGTTACTTGATATCAAGGAAACGATTAGCAGCAGTAAGTAGCTGATTCTTACAGATGGCCTGTCACCTGAAGTCACACTTACTGCTCAAACGGAATAACTTCGAATAAGAAAATTGTGTCCCTTGATCTCTGCATAGCTTCCTGAAACCTCATCAATCAGGCAGCCACATGAAGCCCCTGCACCCCACTCTAGCACTCCAAATATTACATTCTTAATGACAGCTGAAAATGCTCAGCCTCGTGTCTGTGGGCAGAAGCTGCTAATAATGCAGGGTCTTAGCAATTTGGGGAGAGCCACTGGAGTTTGTGTTTTTGTCCTACTTCCCACCTGCAAAAGTCATGTTTAATATCTAACTGTGTGCTTTTACGATTAAAAAATAAAGTGGAGAGCTCTGTTCTCTACTCCTTCTATACCTCCACCGACAAGCAGTTTCTTATCCTGCCAGTCTTACTAGAGCAAAAGAAATTTAATTTCCTACAGGGCCTCATAAATGTCATTTTTATTTCAAAAACTGTACCAGCAAATGTGTTTCCTTGTTTGTTCATGAGCTCGGCCGAGTGTCTGCAGGAGCCACGCTCCCTTTGGAGCCTCCGCTGTAAGAGCCATCTCTCTGCACCGAACAAATAAACCACTGGGCTGGAGATGGCCAAGAACCGAGGCAGGCCACCAGTGCCAAGGCTGTCAGAAGCGATGCCAGGCATTCTTGTGACTGTCACAGTTCTGGTTGTGGTGGCTGTCACGTACAGAGTGCCAGCTGGACAGCAGGGAATGGCTGCGAGTGCCATTTGCTCTGTTTCATTTACTCCCCACAGCAACCCCGCGTGGTGGCCATGACCTTGTGGTTCTATGGATGAGAACTTGGAGGCTAGGCAAGTTAAAGTAACAGCTAGGTGCTGGGTGGGGCAGAGCTCCATCCCAGGCCATCGAGCATCGCGGCTGTCTGCTGCGTGGCATTGCCTCTCATGTTAAAGTCAATCCTACTAGGCAATAAGCTGGTCAGACATGCTTTTCCTGTCCTGGAAACAGGAGAAGATATTTTTACCCTGTATGAGGTGATGTCATGCAAGGCACGTTTCTGAAGCATATTTTTCCAGCAGTGGATGTGGCTCGGGCTGGGCTCGGGCTTGATTCTGTGAACCAGCAAATCCGAGAAGCCCAAGTCCCACTGACATTGATGCTTTGACCTGCCTCTAAGACATTCTAGCCGAGCTCTTCAAGGAGTCCTCCTCGGAGGGGAACTACTATCTTCCAAGGCAGCTCATGCCACCTGCGGGTTCTTCTTAGTGTAATACGGTATCAGAAGTTATTCCCCACATGCCCCTGCCCATGTGGCATGCAGTGTCCCCTTGGACAGACCCATCCCTTGTAAAGGAAGAAGCACCTTCAGTGGCTTTCCTCAGTTGTATGTGTACCTTACACGTGAGACTTGATAAGAGTTGTCTTGTATATGGTGATAAAGCCTGGTCCCCACAGTTCTTCACACTCTGCCACTGCATCGGTCACTGATGCGTGAAGGGGTCAGTTGACATGAGAAGACACATGTGCATGCGTGCGTGCACACACACACACCACACACTCACCCAACACACATCTTTGGGCTCCTGCTATAGAATAAGCTTTCTGCCCCTCCCTAACTTCCACACGTATACTCCCTAACTACTGTGTGTCCCCAGGCCTGCTTTAGTTTTGGCTTACGCATCTCACCTCCCACCAATCTTTTCTCCTAAGCTGAGGTTTCATGCTCGTGTCGTGCCAGCCCACTGTTCTGATGTGTTTCCATTGTGTCCACATCTCATTTTCAAATTCTTGCACAGAACTGACCTCAGAGACCCAGCTCTGGTGTGAGAAACAGCAAGAATGATGCTTTGTCTCCCCGCTCCCACAGCCATGCTCATAACCAGTGAGCCAAGGACACCCCGCCATCTTGAGCAACCATATGACACAGTTGACAGCTTCCGCGTGACTGTCAAGCGCAGGCCACAAAACCTCTGGGATGAACGGATGCACTTTGATAGCCCATTGCTTCCTCACTCTGCATTTTGAATTTGGGGTTCCAGTTTCCAGATGAGAGGCATTATGTTGGAGCTTGTCCTATACATTGTGTTGCTGCCTCTGACGTGCTGCCATCTCAGTGTCCAGCCCTCCCATGTATCCCAAATCATTTGACTTTTAATTCACAAACAAGTCAAGGACACCTTCTTAATTCAAGTATGAGATGGCTGATAGAGTCTGAGGTTCTTTCTGTGACCATGGGCTTGACATGTATTGAGTTAGTGAGACCCTACCTCCAAGTCCCCTTAACAAAAATCTTCCAAATTTTTAGGGGGCCACTCAAAGAAAAATGATGAATGCTGATGGAGAGCTGGCCTGTAAGAGATTTTTAAAACACTGAAAGCTTTCAATACGCATTTGTTCAGTGGTTAAATAAATTGTGTATCCCAATTTCACCTTTTATATTGTTTAATGTCAGCATTACTCATTCATTCATTCATTTGTTCATTCATTCATTCAGCACACTGTTACTAAGTGCTCACTCTGTACCAGGTGCACGTTAGGCTACGGGAAAGATTAAGAGAGGGCAGTCTTATCTTTGCAGAGCCCCTCGTGTGGCGATAGCGGTAGGAATAAAAGAAGGGACAGTCAATCACAAGTCAAGCAGGATGCAGCCCAGAGCACCCGATAGCACACAGGTCAAAGCTATGCACCCAGACCTGGGAGTCAGGGTAACTTCCTGGAAAAGTTCCACTCTCATAAGCAGAGATGTCCCAGCAGAGGAAGCTCCCAGGAGGACGGCATGCCTGCAGGAGGGCGAGTCATTTAGCACACGTGGAGGTCGCTGGGACATGGCACTGAGAAGTGGGATAGGATGGGCAGGCAGGGGGACACAAAATAACTACTCTCAAATTCCACTGCATGGGCTTAAGATGCTCCTGATGAGTTAATGAGCAAATAAGGACTTGGGGATTCAGGGACCAGACATGCGTTTTAGCCAGACCATGGGAGTTCCAGAGGGCCTGGTGTCAGGGACGGGCAGGATGACAGCAGGAAGATCCTTTGTAAGACTGCCAGGTGGGAAATAACAGGGTGGGAACTCAAACTGTGGTTCTGGGAGAGTGGGATGAACTCCAAAGAGGTAAAACAACATGTTTTAATAACTTTCTGCAAGAAAGACTCCTCATCTGCCTTTGACAATGGGTGGAAGATGATTGTTCACTGAGATAGGGACCCACGGGAGGGGGCTGAGGGATTTGCTTTGATGAGATGGACAAGAAGAGAAGGTTTGCTTGGGACTCGCTGAGTCATAGAGACATTGGGGTGGAGACATGCAGAAGACTGTCAGAACCCAGGAAAGAAATGCAGGTGGAACTTAGAAGGCACCAGTGACACATCACTGAGTCCACAGAAGTGGATGGTGTTTATCTCTCATTGACCCAAACAGAGGAGTAAGAATAGAAACAACACAGATACTGAGGGCGGTGGATACGAACTTCCCATCTCCACGTAATATTAAATAACAGTAGACTCTCCGTTAACCAGAACTCAGGCAACTGGCACTCAAGGAACTGGCACAAAACTCAAAGAAATACTACTGGATTTATCTGGTAGGGGTGCTGTTTAATGGGGAGCCTGCTAACACATATTCAACATCTATCAACCCTCGCAGGTACCGGTTAACTGAGAGTCTACTGTAACCTGCTTGAATCAAGTAACTAGAAGCAAGCAAAGTAAAGGAAGTGCTACCCCAGGGGCTGATTCTACGGGGCAGGAAGAAAAAGAAACAGAACAGACAGACACACACACACTCTGCTCTTTAAGACTCCTGGGAAGGCCAATTAACCAAAAAGTACGCACTCCTTTTCTACGGCACACGGAGCTGTTGTCCGGATTTTGTTTTGGAACCATTTTTAGATGTGGGTGGGCTTTCACTTTACTATAGAGAAAAAACATCAGTGCACGTTCCCAGATGAATGGCAATGGACACGGCATCGATACTGGGTACACAACAGAATGGTGAGGACTGGAGAACAGGGACAGAGGCGCCCCAACTTAGAGACAGATGTCACTCCACCCGTGGCATTTGATGCCACAGATGAATGCAGGTCCCATAATGCAGTTCTCCATTTTTCAAATAGAAACCAAAAATCTGGATTTATATGTGTTTTTTGTTTGTTTGTTTGTTTGTTTTGGCTACCCATTAAACATCTTAGGAAACCCAATACAGGCCAATGTTTAAAATTAAGCATGTATGTTGCTTACTGGACTTCAAAGTTTAGTTTAGGCCCTGGAAAAGCAACTTAAAAACTGGTGGTTAGTTTTCTCCAAAATCTCAGGGCCATGTTTAAAATTCCAGTCAGATGGTGATGCACTTCAGGCACAGATGCAAGTGAGAGTATTTCATTTTTAGCTTCTAGAAGGTCCATGTTAAAGGAAAACACCAAACCAAACCTAGGCCCCAAATGGCATTACTGGTGCAAAACGCCAAGAACCAAACCTAGATTTAATATCTGATCTAACCACAGTTTCAACCTCATGCAGAAACTTACTGCATTTTGCCATGTATCACGTGCACTTTTTTGCCCAAATTTGTGAGGGAGAAGTAAGGATGTGTGTTATACATGAGTAGTACTAACTCCATATCTACACAAATGTTTTCTTTTATTTATGGTTATGAGTTGAAAGTGCTACACAAAATTTCTTGTATCATAATGTTAAAACATAAATGCTAACAATAAAAAATAGAAAATACTGACAAATTGATATTTTAGAAAATAAATAAAAATAAAAAATAAATGCTAAAATCCTTTATAACAATGTTAAGTCTTCCTATCCATGAACAGGGGATATTTTTCCACCTCTTAAAGTCTGTTTCAATTTCTTTCAAAAGTGTCTTATAGTTTTCTGTGTATAAGTCTGTCACGTTCTTTGTTAAGTTAATTCCCAGCTATTTCATTCTTTTTGTTGTGATAGTAAAAGGAATTGACTCCCTCATTTCTTTTGCTGTGGATTCGTTGTTTGTATAAAGGAATGCTGTTGATTTTTGTACATTGATTTTGTATCCTGCAACTTCACTATATTCGTTAATTGTTTCTAATAGTTTCCTGGTGGAATCTTTGGAATTTTTTATATAAAGGATCATGTCATCCGCAAATAGTGACAATTTGACCTCTTCTTTCCCAATTTGGATACCTTTGA
>PVJL010010349.1:0-50096 GCA_004026885.1 Lyroderma lyra | reverse complement strand
GCTTTTGCCATTTTCTTTGACTGTCCTGCCTGTCACATGGTGACGCTAGCATTCATTTGATTAACACCATCTTTGGAGTGAACTTCATAGTACACATTGCTACTGTAATTCAATTCAACTTTGAAAAGTAATACATAGATAACATCTCTTAAAATGTGTATACATGTTTTGGCATCCCTTCTATATATATTTTATAAAACTTCAAAGCAAGCTGAGAATTACGTGGAATCTTTCAGTACATCAAGCTGAGGAATGCCTAGCTCTGCCTGTGTCTGTGCTTAATGTATTCTCATTGAGAATACAAAGCACAGTCTTTATAATTACAATTTTGTCCCAACTTTATTTTGGTTAGATAATAACATATCCAAAGGAAAAATAAATGAGTGGCCACATGTTTTTAGTATGCTGATTGATGACTATGCTACTTTGAATCTGTTTTATTTATTTGTTTGTTTACATTGCACTTTTTTCAAATGCCAAATAAACATTTGCTCATGTTTCCTTTTAAAACATGAATTCAAACGAAAACTAAAAAACAAGAATTAACAGCAATGAAAGTTTTATTCACTTGTATGAACCCTAAAACATTGTGCTTCCACTTTCTTTGATTGACACTTGCTGTCCCATAAAAGAATTAAAATTATATTATCCTTAATCACAGACATAGGCTAAATACATATAGCTAAAGCTAATACAGTTTTGGTTGTAAATGTAAGAAATCCAACTCAAACACACTTAAGCAAAACAAGGGATTATTCACTTTACATAAACTGTAGAAGATTCTCAATAAGAGGAACTAGAGTTTTAAAATGTTGGATTCTCTCCACCTATCATTTTTTTTTTGCTGTGTGCTAGCCAAATGATCTCAGACTGTGTTTCTTTAAGGCTAAAATGGTGATTTCTGAAATTATCAGTGCTTGTATCCTCATAGCTTTCTGAATAGATAGGAAAAAAAATTCTAATTTTAGCTCTATTAAAGAAACCCTGGGGGAAAGTTTCTAATTGGCCTGTATTGAGACTCATTCCCACAACTAGTCTAATCATTATGGCCCCAGGAATGTGATACTGTGTTTGGACTAGCCTTGGTCAGGTGACATCATTAAACCAAGAACTGTAACTATGAGGTCATGGAAAAAGATGCTGGCTCTTATTCTGACCCCAAAGTTAGAGCAAGAGGTATCACCAAAATGAAGGATGTAGGATGCATTTCCCAGAAGAAATGAGAGAAATACAGGGAGGGCAAAACACACACACACACACACACACACACACACGAAGGGGACAGAGAAAGAGAGAGATTTTCCATTTTTATCTTCCCTATTGTCAAGCATGCACTAAACATTATCTCCGAACTCTAGCGAAAGCTAATGTTAATGACTTGACATACTTTGGATTATTCATGATCTTTATTCTTCAGAAATTTGACATCCCATTTTTATGTCTTTTATTGTCAAAAAGAAGACAATGTTATAGTCTAAGATGTAAAATTTAACAATATCCTTGTAAAAGGAAGAATCAGATGGTTGAGAGTAATGTTTCCTCAGTTCTAAGTCACATTTCTGACACTTGGTTAAATCTTATAATTGATGGAGTCTTAAGTTGCTATTGGCCAAGTAGCAGCCATGACATATTGTCACTTCAGTTGAATGATGTGCATGGTTGATAACACATGTGTTGAGTTCAACTGTCATATAAGATATCTTCAAAAAGGATTACACTGTGATTCAGCATTCAAACAAAAAAATAAAGTCTTTGCAGAAAGTCACTGAAAAGAGCCATGATGCATGAATTGGTATTGTTGAAGCAAATGTTCAGAATTAGAAGAATGAGCTCAGTATCATTTTCTTTTCTTTTTTTTTGTTTTTGTTTTTTGTTAGAGCAAAAACTAAGTACTTTGGGCTACTTAAGAAAGGATTCCTATAAATAAATGAAACTATGTTTTATTATAGAGTCAGGTGCAGTGCAACTGCAGTTAGAAGAGTTGCTAGATGCCTTGAAAAAGTGGATAGGAATTTAAGAACATGAGTCTTGAATGACAAAATCATATACAATTGTCATTATGACCTCAGGTCAGATTTTATTTAGCAAGAATATTTTTTTCTTTGTGGTACATAAAATATTAGCACATTGTACAACTGATGGTATCTTTGATGTCAATGATATTTGGTAATGAAAGAAATTGATTTTATTTCATGGAAGTCATTTGGCAACATTATATAGTAGCAGGATTATTATACTAGGAGTCAGATTACCTGTCTTCTAATCTTTGCTCTGCCACCAACTAATTGTGCTATCTAGGGGAAGTAAAGTAAACACTTAGGGCCTCATATACACTATAGAGTAAAGATTCTGTTCTAGATTATATCAAAAGTCAATACCAAACCTTTATTCACATTATTCTAAATGGAATTAAGAATATAAGAAGGATTTTATTATTTCTTTATTTTAAGAATAATTATTTAAAAATTCTGTGACTCTGTTTGGTAGTTGTACCATTTAGGGAAGTTATAATAATATTTTTATTTTTAGTTCAGGAATAATTTATCAAAATCACATACCTAATGTTCCCAGATGAAATATATCTAGTATGCATAACATGCCATGTTTCTTTCACTTTCATAGTGTTTGGTATTTTGATTAGTTATAGCTTCAGACAGATTAGTGAGGCAGTAAAGTAGTAGAAAATGCTAATGGACAGCTAATGAACTGCTGGGTATCAGATAGTTAATTACTACAGAGCACAATTATAATTCAAAAATTTGTGATGCATTATGAGTTTGATGCAGTACTTTGACATCAAACATTTTAACAAGAACAGACAAATGGTTGCACACTAGCCCACTTGAGAATGTGGTCCTTAAGAACCGAAGGTTTTCAAATAAGATGTTACTCTCCTTTCTTTTTCAAATGTTACAGGCAGTACTGCTGCTAATATGTGCAAATTTAAGGTAGCATTTGTAAAACTCAAGCATTAATATTTTATTCTTTTTGTTTCTTAGAGTCTGAGAATCTGAGATTGATGTGAGCTGTTAGAGTCCTTTTCCAGCTTTAAGACTGACAAAAACCAAATAATCTCAGTGAAATTCTTTGTATTTAAAATTTTCTGGAAAAACAAATAGATAAAGGCATGTTATGATCTATGATAGTATTATCTGAGCCATAGTTTCAAAAACATTGTTCTTATGCCAACTTTTGAAAAGGGACCCTATGTTCTTTACTTACTACCTTACAAAAAAATTATAAAGTGTTAGAACTAGAAAGGATAAAATCATGTAACTCAACTTCTTAATTTTTAAAATGAAGAAACTAAATTACAAACAGGTTAAATAAAGTACTGAATTCCACAGAGCTCATTGTTGACAAACAAAATTTGGAACCCACATCCTTTAATTTTTACTTCAATGATTTCTTTATATTTGTCTCACTTTTCATTTACTTTAAAACTAAAATATACTCTAGCAAGTGATTAGGCTTTTATTTGTTATTTAGTCTTTTGATCTTTCAGTTCTGATGTTTCAGTATTAGATCCTGGAAAACGGACTCAATCCACCAATAATACAAAAAAATGATGCTAATTTATTCATTGACAGTGATAACTCTGCCACTAGGACTGTTTTCTATTTATCTTTTCTATATATAATTTTAATCTCAGAAATAGAAACTTTCTGAGAAATATTATTAGAGTAATGTTTAGGTAAATTAAATGATTGGAATTTGACAATCTCAAAGAAATTTTGTATACTATATATTGTCTTTGGTTTTCATAATGGATATAAGTGCATTAAATCTTTGAGTGGTTGTGGAAAAGAATGTGTATATTGTTGTTTAAATAGATTGTTCTCAAATAATTTGGTACTAAATTTTTTTCATATCAACTGTTAACATATTGCAAAACTCTAGCGTACAGCATAACATATTTTAGGAAATGCCATTTAAGTAGGTAAAATCTGACAAACTGCTCCAGCTCAAATATCAGGTAATAAGTACATACCTGTTAATGTAATTCAAGGTTTCTCTTCTACACGCACACAAAAAGAAAGTGTATAGGAATATAACAGGAATTGTGGCCAAAGTACTATAGATGATAGCATGTGTAGGTTGCAAGCTTTTTTGGTGTTTTTCATTTTTGTTTTTTCCTGGTATGGCCAGGGAATGCTTCCTGAGAAGATGCTTTGCAATTATTTTGGAGGTGCTCATATAGAAATAGAAACAGCTGTGAAGTAGGTATCATTGGCCTTACTTGGAGCTATGCAAACTAATGCAGCTAGAAATGAAGTAGCTTGCTCAGGATTGCAGAGGTGATAAATGACAGGACAGGACCATAATTTCAACTGAATGCTGTTTAGATCTAAAGTGTGAGCATTTTTCCTTATGCTGTAGTTCTTGCAGAGATATGTTATAGCATTTAAATAAACAATATAATATTACTAGTAAAAATGAGCTAATACAGCAAAATCCATGAGTATCTTTATGAAGTTTCTTTAGGACTTTTCTATTCCTTGAAACAGTTCCTTAAAGAGTGTAATCTCTAAGGAAGAATTTTACATCTTCTTGTTACATTAAAATTAAACTGCATGCCACATGGATCTATAGTACTTTTTGGAGGCTGGTCTTAAAGCAGTAATGAATTTTCCTTTGCTTGTATTGGAGCTTATATTCAGCTTGTTTGGACCAGTTAGAGTACATCAGATCAATAAAAGCTGCTGACTTAAGCTCCATTAATGTCCTCAAGGTGTGCCAGCAACCCTAGTGCCTTCCCTTAGAGCAGTGGTCCTCAACCTTCCTAATGCTGCGACCCTTTAATACAGTTCCTCATGGTGTGGTGACCCCCATAAAATTATTTTTGTTGCTACTTCATAACTGTAATTTTGCTATTGTTATGAATCGTAATGTAAATATCTGATCTGTGTTTTCTGATGGTCTTAAGTGACCCCTGTGAAAGGGTCGTTTGACCCCTGTGAAAGGGTCGTTCGACCCCCAAAGGGGTCGCAACCCACAGGTTGAGAACCGCTGCCTTAGAGCCTTATTCTCATGTTGGACCTAAAGACTGTCTGGCATAACAGGGATCTCGGGGCTCTATGCTATTGCCCGCATCCACTCTCGTTGAGGAGCACCGTCATAGGACTAGTTGTTAAACATTTTGCACATCATCTCATACTACATCATTCCTAGGCCCTACCACCCAAATCACTTGTTATTGTATCCAGTGAATCAGTGATGGATGGGATAGTAATGAAAGAGATTTCTCTCAGTTGTAGTCCAGCCACTGCCAAGGGGAATGATCTTGACAAAAATCCAATTGATACAAACCACAGTCTTGCTTTTCTCTGCACCAGCCCAAAGGAGAGGGGGCAGTTTCTCTCTGAACTCAGCTCAGGTTTTTCAGACAAATGATCCAATAGCTGATGATTGCCTTGAATAATAGATGTGTCTCTCAGTTAACAGATGTTCCCTGCAGTTGCTAAATATAAGTTGTACATTTTCAATGTGTTTTCCTATGTATCAATATATATATGACAAACTTTTGATCCTCCTGGAGTGTACAAATCAGTTTTTGAATAGAAAACTTGGGAAGACAGGTTTTATTTCATATAATAAGTTTCAGTGAATAGGAAGCTAGCCTGGCTATAGGGGAAAATAATGCCTTGGAACAGAAAAATTTTATGTTGGCTATGGACCAGTTACCTCTGAGAATCTGTCAGAAAATAAGGCCCTATATTGCTTGACAATAATCATTATGAGTAATTCCTTTTGAGGAATTTAAAACTTCTTTCTGTCTTGGTCCCTGCAATGACTCTATAATTTGGTAGAGCCATTATGTACTGTAAACTAACATTTAATAAGCAGAGGGTGTATAACTCCTTCCATCAAACAGTTAATAATCTGTGGCATTCCAAAATCACAACAGAAATGTTACGTCACTTTTCTCAATAACGGTACTAAAAAGCTCCTTTATGGTCTTCAGAATAAAAAGCCCAACTCCCCAGGATTTCAGGTGAGTTGAATTCCCTTTGATAGTCTTTTTCCGCAGCCCTGCTTCCATTAGACAGATCTGAGTATATCTCAAAACGTAAAGCTGGAAGATTCAAGTTCTTTATAAAGGAAAATGCTGTAAGATTCCCATGTTGACAGAGCCTTCTAATCCTCTATTGTGGTTGGAGCTTTCCATGGCAGACATAAAAAGTTTTACTTCCATTATATAGAACACTTTATTGATATATCTGATTGTAATCTGCTGTTTATTCTCTTCTTTATAAAAGCCTAAAATGGGTTCTCTATTGCTACGCTCATAGATAAAAAAATCATACATGATTAGAGGAGTGTAATTTTTTATTGGTTGCAGTAGTTTTGAACTATATATTGAGTTTACCCAGCTGCTTTCTATCATGTGAAAATCAAGGGCTGCTGAAACATTATCCCTTTCTACACTGCTTTGCTTTTTGTTTTTAGAGCTTATTCATTATTTCTGGATTATTCAGTTTTGGTGGTTTGTTACTTTAAAGTAAAAAAAGTACATGAGACTCATCCATATTTTTGCATATCATAGAAAACCAATAGCACTTTTGTTTTTAAACAAAATTCACTCATCTTTATAGATATCACTGAGCTGTCTGTCCATTTAAGAACCTTATTCTGCAATAAAAGCCAATTTTACCTTCTTGCACACAAGACTCAGCCTCTAAAACTTGCCTTGATTTGGGTGGGTGATTAGCTATTAACTCTTTGAAGCCTTTAGTTGCTTCAGTACACTATATTGGGTGCCATCCTGATAATCATGCCCCTTAGAATGCTCACGACTCTGTGCCTAAGTGCTTCTCCTGAAGGGCAGGACTGGGAGTCTCTTATTCCTCTGCCACATTTCTTTCCTAACCACCCTATGGTGAACAAAATAAGGGCTCTCCACAGATATCTACAGCTTAGTTCCTAGAACCCATGAACATGTAGGTCACAAGGCAAACAGTAGGGAGGTTAGGGTTGCAGGTGAATTTGCTAATTAGCGGCACTTTGGATGGGCATGCGAGCCTGGATTGTCCAGGTGGGTCCAATGTAATCAGAAGCGTCTTTATAAAGTCAAAGAGCAAAGACAAGTGAAAGAACTGGAGAGGTGGAGACGTGGTAAGGACTCGACCTGCTGTTGCTAGTTTTGAAGATAGAGGAAAAGGTATAGGAGTCAAAAAATGTTGGAAGGCCTAAAAATGCAAAAAGTAGAGGAAATGGATTCTCTTCTAGAGCCTCCAGAAAGAACAAAGTCCCATCTACACCTTCTCTCCCTCAAAAACCAGTGAGATCCAGCGTAGACCTCAGACCTCTAGACCTGTAAGGTAAGACATGCACATTTTCTTAATCTGCTGTTTTTTAAACTCAAAAGGGGATTTGCATAGCTGAGGAATAAAGTATTGTTTTAGCAGAACTGATTATATCTATGGAAAAAACAGAGGTGGGAGTCTACAAAGTTAAATTAAAAACAAAAACTTCTGAAGGAGCCTTGTGACTTAAATGTATTTAACATATTTTTCTATCAAGCTTTAGAATACTTTTTCCATCTCTTTATAGCTTGCACAAGTTGATTTCCATTAAAAGTCTTACAGCACTTTTTAAATTAATTTGAGACAATGCAATTGCTGATACAATTTAATGGAATAATTAGGCAATTTTAATACATCAACATTTGCTATTTGGCAACGAAATCAGGGGGAAAGTAAAATAATTAATGTGGTTTCTCTTTCATGGATTTGGGTTCCTTTGTTATTGGAAATTTGAGAAGGGATTATGAACTGGTGTCTATGCAAGTTTTGTGTCTTTGGTGGCATAGCACACGTGTGCTCACCAAACAAAATGGTTATGGTTGTTTTGGGAAGCGAGCATGTTTTATCTGTTTGGAGGCCTCATCCTTTTGTCATTTCATTGTTGTCCTGGGGCTCTCACCTGTCTCCTAGGAGTTGGTTACAGTACAGTAGTTTTCAGTACAAAGGTAAGAACGGTCACTCTCCCCATGGATTTTATGCTTGTTAATGGGTGTACGTCTTCTCTCCTGTGGGACTGTGGTTCGCAAAGGCAGAGTATTGTGTTTGAGGGAGGCTGATCTCCTCTCCTCATCCAGGCATTGATGTGAAGACCTACAGAGCATTATGTGGTGAGAAGGCCTGGATATGGGGTCTCAGAGCTTTGTTTGAGCCTCCTGGGAGGAATAGCATTCAATCTCTACCACTGGGTTCAAGTTTCCTAACCTTAAGTCGTAAGGCTTCAGTAGCCTCAAGAAACTTCCAATGGAAATGTGGTTACTGACACAGGCCAGCAGTGTCTCTAGACCGGTGTCTTTTAGTCTAGTTCCCTGCAATTATCTTCCACTTTAACTGGTGGAAGTTTGTTTCTTCCTCACAGTGTCTGTGTAAAAACATGCTAACATGCAAAATAGCTATTAATAATATTGAGAAGAACAACAAATGATAATGTAGGCAGTGTTTAATGGAGCAGCTACTCCATTCCAGGCACTGGGTGATACTATTATTGCTATTTCACCAACAAGGAGGCTGGAACTCAGGTTGTCTGACTTGCCCGCAATCACACAGCTAGTAAGGATAGAGGCTGTGATGAGGGCTCAGAGCCTGTGGTCTTTCCCACAACAGAACTATCTTTCTTACAAACAGCAGTGGCTTATGGCTTTGGATGATGGGGATCACTAGAAGAATCTCCTCAGCTTGATTAAATTTCAGGCAGGTTACTTCTTGATTATAGGTTACATTGAGGATTCACTTTAGAAAACGTGAAATTGTACATTTCTTCTCTGCCTCTTTGGGATTTAAATTTTCTCTAGCGTCTCACCAGCTTTACAACCCAGGATTGTCTTTGTCGAGATTCTGGGTGCCATTGCTTTGAAATATACTCATCAAGAAAGAGGGTCTCAGTCTCGCAGTCTCTGTGGGAGAGGAGGAGCCTAACTTACGGTAAGTGCCAGTTAAAAATGTGGATGGTGTAACTCCACTGCTCTCCATAATGCCCTCCCATTCATTTCTGTTAGCTGACCTCAATGTGTGAAAACGCTCCCGTTCTTTGTTTCAGTGGAGTTGAGTTCAATCTCTCTCACTTTTTTGCAATATTCTTGACTTCTAATGAAATAATCTTGGATAAACTCTTCCATGCTTGTTCAACTTTATCAAGTGCAATTTTGGTTGGACACTGGTTATCCCTCAGGTTTTTCCTCTTCCAGGCACAGTGAGTTCTTCAAATTCCACATCTTATGTCACTTAGATTGAAAAGGAAACATATATCTAATGGTTTGATCACAAGCTTTCACAACCCATTTCTCTTGAGGTAAGTTATATAGACTAGCTTTCTGTGGGCAGGTTGTAGAATAGCTTCTGTATTCAGCATGCCAGAGTGCTCAGTTATCCTCCTAATCAAACAGGTAAATATGTATTCTAGTAATAACAACATAACACATAAAACACACACAAGGTCTTATTTTTATCCCCCCAAAATTTAATGACATTGGTAATATTTTACCTTGTTTTTGGAAACAGAAACTGAGGTGTCCAAAGCTTAAGAATCCCAAATTGCAAAGCTGCAGAGACGTAGAACGGAGGCTGGATTCATCTTTAAGTGAACTCAGTGGAGCTTGGATGCAACTCATTTTTAAGATCAGCATGCCTTCTGCTAATTTATTTCTCCACTTCCATGTGGGTTCTAGTTACGTTATGTAACTGTATGGTCAAGTGATACTAGTTTAAGTGACGTTTCCACAGGTCTCAGTAACTTCATAATTTTTTAAATAGTTTTTCTCTTTTAGTCTATGATGAGCTCTTTAAGGATGGAGATCCTCAAATGTGCTCTAGAAAAGTTTCACTTCATCACTCATTCACTTCACCTAGCTTCATTGGTGATCTTTTTTATCATCCACTTTTCCTTGGGCCAGTCCATAAAATTCTGCTTAACTACATTAAAAAAAATTGTGATGCTGTAAGAATATTTCAAGATCTTTTCATAAAAATGAGCAAAAATTTCAAATTCAGCCTTCCTGAAATTTTGAATCAAGCCCTATTGTGTATAATTCACAGATAACAGCTGAAACCACTTCATCTACAAGTTAATGGAAAAAATTAGCATGTTAAAGAGTTGGAGGGCTTAATTAGAAAGGCAATCCTTAGGCAAAAAGCCTCTCAGGAACATTAGAGTCTTTTGTTGATTTTTGTTTATAAAAGGTTTAGGGGCAGAACCTGAAAATAGAAATTGACTTTTGAAAACCTAAATCCACAATGAAATTATATCATCATTAGGCTTGCTTTAAAGGAGGTATATCCATAGTAAACATGTGATCATTTACCTTCCGTGGCATTTTAATTATCCTAATCTTCCTGTGAAAAATGAGCTATTATTTCTATGCACCTCTCTCCTGTCTTCCTGCACTGTGTTGAGGACGACTTTGGCACTCCAAAAGAACCATCCTGAATGAAGGGGTGGCTCCCTTTTGCTGCTGCTCCTACCCCATTTGTGACACTATACCAGAGGCAATGATTCTCACTCTCTTTAAAGTGTTTAATTCTGACATTAGCTTCCATATTTCTAAACTGCCTTAATATGCCATTATTTCTGTATATTTAAATTATATGCATTTTTCTACCTTCACATTATAAAGTATAATTTAGGTCTCTTACCATATTACTCCCCCAACCCCATAGTTATAGGACACTTTTGGCTAAATTAATAATGTTCATAGTATTATGACTATGTAAATATTGTTTAGTTAATGTCATAGTGTTCTGTGTAAATAGATCTTTATTTTTTCCTCATTTATTCAACAAATTTGTATTGAATACCTCATAATCTTGTGTAGCCACACTTCTAAGGACTGGAAAAGTTAACAATGAGAGAAGGGGAGTGAAAATCTCTACCCTTTGGAGCTTGTATTTTATCGAGGAAACATCAGAGCAAAGTATCTAAGAACAGAGTATCTGAAACCAGCCCACTTATGTCAAAAAGAATCTTGTATTCTGATACTTACCAACTCTGCACCCTTAACATATTAGTCAGCCTCTCCATGGCTCAGTTTCTTTATAAGTTGGGGGTAAAACCTAATAGTAGGCTTGTAATAAAGACTTTCAGTCAGTCAATGTAACTTTGGACAGGCTATCTGAATGGGTGTAACATTGGACAGGCAAGGGGTATAGATAGAAATTTTTAGAAAGTATGTTAGATGCTACAGAAGTGTGGAGGAAAAAAAATTGGAAAGAGGTAGGGAAAGCAAGTTTGGAGATTGTGATTTTAAATTCGAAGTCGAAGGATTTTTGGTACCACTTAAATAACTTCAAGCTGTCCTATTTATTAAGATATTAATTTGAAGGGGCTTTATTTCACTTGTATTTTCATTGTTGCCTGTTAATTGATTCTTTTATCTTTGTATGGATTTCTGGCTGTAGTATTAGAGATTCCCTTCCATGTCAGGTAAAGCATGTATTCCTATTTAAAAACAGGATACTTAAAACTCCAACTAGATTCTGTCTATCTGGGCAAGATTATTAATGTCAACACCCTAACATTTCTGTTGGACTTTTTAATATTCCTCTTTGTAGGCCTTTGCACAGGGGTGGGGTGCGGGGCTCACTTGTCGAATTTCACTGAAGTGAGATACTCCTGTTGCCTCTGGTTGGCAAGGGGTACCTCAGTTTGGAGCCTTTCTGGTTCAACCTGTCTCCACAGGAGGTCCAGCCTCTTGCTCAAGCAGAAGGGCGATCATCTGGCTGATGGCTTGAGGGAGAGGACTGAGGAGCCTAATTCAAAGGACTCTCACTGAATTCACCCATTTTCGGATTCATTCGACCTCTAGTGAAGCCAATTTCTGAACTCTTGTCAGGTTCTGTGGTGCAAATCAACTAGTTTTGTTAGGTAGGAAGCCAGGCATGAGTGATAGGAGGGGCAGAATGTACTGTAACGGGTTTCTCACACCACGCATGTCCACTTCTCAGGGACCGCCTGGGCCTGACCCCTGGAGATAGATTTTTCTGTCAAAATCTCCCAGGAAAAGGGAGATAAGACCCCACCCAGAATTAGCTGGTTTTCGGGTCTTGTGCAGGTAGACTTTGTCCTTAGCCTGACCCCCAGCCTCATTATAATGTAATTATAATAAAATCATTAAGTCTTGCCCCTGCCCTTATGGGTTTTTCTGTATGCATTCTGGGTAAGGGCACACACAGAAAGAAAACAGGTATATAACCTACATGTGTCAATCAAATGACCTAAGTCTGTATGTCAGATGTCCCAAGTCTGTACCTCACACCCAGCCAGGACTGGCCCAATGCCAGAAATAAAACTCCAACCCCAAATCTCTTGGGGCTGGGGTGTCTCTCGTGAAACGTATCTCAATCAAGTTTTACTCTGCTTTCCTTTGTCTTGCTGATCTATAATTCTTTACTGTGTTGGTAAGAAGAACTGAGGTCCTCAAACCACCCACACCCACTCCTGCAGTAACAGCTTCTTGTATGTCTGTCTTCAATTTGTAGATATTGTAACTGAGGTTCAGAAAAATGAAGAATCTGAACTGAGGCCCCATGACAAATAAGCATTAACTTTAGCACTGTTTACTAGGGCCATTTGAGCATAAAAGCTGCACTCTAACCATTCATTACACTACTTGGTAGTATACCCTGCATGCCTCCTGCGCCAGGAATAGTAGTAGGAATGGTAGTTAACAACACACATAGTGCTTATTATATGTTATGTAATGTTTTACACACTTCATATGTTCATGCATTTTCAAAACAATCACCAGGTCCTATATTTACTGATAAGGATACCAAAACAGTGAGAGTACAGGTAACAACAATTATTAATAAGCAGGGAGTTAAGGCCTGGCAATCTATCTCAGAGGACTTGATAGTTAAGAAGCTACTGTCCTATTAGCTCAGTCATAGCTGAGAATTTATTTTTATGATTGTTCCAAGGCAATCATAAATAAGAGTACTTAATTTCTCAGGGCTATTTTATTATATTGGCCAATCACAGAAGAAGCATTTTATGAGAATATGCTGCATGTATTTTCATGCAACTTATTTTGTCCTAGTATGTACATTATAAGGCATTCATGCTAAGAGGCAATATTTTAAAGATGAATAAAACAGGATCAGTCCCTTGTCAGAAAATAGCATTAAGTTTACGGGTTGGGGCTCTGATAAATTTCCTAAGCTATGTAGACTCAAGGAATTTTAGAGATGGAGGGTGGAGACTTTTCAGACATGATCTCATGTCTACCTAACACCCTCCTCCATTGTGGCCACAATTCCCTCTCTGGTTTCCATGTCATTACCACTGAGGGAGGCATTGGCAGGCATCTTGGGGCCAGTTTAATCCCACAGTTATGCCCACATATGATGGTCCTTGAGAATCAAACCTCTTCTGTCACTGTTATAGAGTAATGCCTGTGCTTTCCTGCCATTGATTCTGCCTCCTACTGTCAACAATCTTTCTCTATTGGTCCTAATCCTTTTCATTAAGCACAATGGGACTTTCCTTCCATTGTAAACTATCTCAGCTAGAATCCAACTCACAGGCTGCTTCTCCATCTCCCGACAACACTCAGCAATACTTACACTAATAATATATATATAGCTTCTTAAGCTCCTTAGAGAAAAATATACATTTGGATTATAATTCTGAACAGTGTAATAGATTCTTTTGGTGGGGGGGGGGGTAGTTACTGTATTATTTGTATCATCCACAGCTTAATACAGCAGTTAAGCAGAAGCATTTTATTAATTATGTAATATTTGAGTGTCCCAGTAAATGAGTTAGATTCTTGACCTTTAGCTGATGGGAAATTCCTTATCTCCTTTTGTTTTCCCAAAGCTAATCTGTGCAGTGAAGCACTGCTTTCTTTGTATTGTGGCAAAATGTGTGTTATCTTCCTGTGGTATCTCCAATCAATTCTGTAATCTCCAGGTGCTGTGTACCACTCTGTAAAAGGGTGAAAGAAGCTCTCAGAGCACAGGAGGCCTAAACTATTATCATCTCATAGCTCACTGGGTTACTAGGGAAAGATGGGTGGCAAAAATAGCAAATCATTAGTTATAATGTATGCCTTAAAATATCTTTTACCATTTAGTAATTGTACTTTTTATTTGATGTATTTGAAATTATTTAAATACAGAGATACACACAAACTGAGGTTTGATAGAAATAATTAGAGGAGTTTAATTATAGTAAATTAAGGGAAGAAAACAGAAGCAGAAACAACAGATGGTCAAAGAAGAAAATGCTAATTAAAAACTATTAGAAACATGAAGGGGAATCTAAGAAGTTGGTTTTCAGACTCAAAACAATTTCTTCCATTCCTTTCACTATTTTTTTTTTTTGACATTCTTAAGATGTATCAGGAATGTTTTCTTGTCCCCTCCTTTGTTTTTTTATCTCGATCCTCCCATATTTTCTTACATGGTTTTATTTCATTTAGAGAATATTTTCCAATTTAAGAATGTTTCATGTTAAGGGTTTCTCAACTACAATTCTTAGTTTCAAAACAATGTTTAGTTTCAAAGATTAATAGTAGTGATAACTAATAGTTTAAAATTATTTCTCAGATATTATAAACTTAGATAGATATGTATAGCAAAAGTAGAATGTGTTCATTCAACAAATACAAACAAAAAAACTATGCCAAATATCAGTATGCTTCAGAGCTACAGAGCACATTTTCATACTTTGTTTTAGGCTTATTGGAAAATATTTTGAGGTTATATTTGGCGATATCTCTTATTAACTATAACTTTCTTCAGTTTCTCCTCGATCATATCATTTACAGGCAATGTGAAAATTAGATCTGTTGCTGAAGCCAAAACAAATAACAATTTTGCGTTCAGATAAAGATTAATAGTACAAATGAGTGTTTACACCTGCCCTAAGAGCCATATTGTTTCATGAAATCTGGACCTAGTAAACTTGAAAGGTATCTTCCTCTGGTATTTGACACATGGAAATAAATATCATGTTAGTTACACCCTAGTAATTTTAGCCAACTTATTCCCACCCTATTCTGAGATGAAGTAAATTTGTTTTAACATCAGGGGTCAACTTTTTCTTCCTAGTAGTACCTTTTTACTAGCAACAGAACTTGATCCTTAGGTGAGTATCCAGGGTCTTCTATCAGCACGATAATTTATAATTTAGGGAAATAATTATGTTTTTGTATATTAAAATTTCCTTCACTCATCATTTATTTCAAAAATACACAGTGCTTTTTCAAGTTGAGGTCTTATGTCTTCAGTCACAGTAATCAAAGATATAAATTTGAAGTTGTCAGCATATGACATAAAAAAGATGAAACTACATTAATACATTTTCTATAACCCTTGGATACTTTACTTCATTTAATTATGATTCTGGATAGTAGTGAAAATGGTGTTGAAAGGAAGAGTTTGGAGAACTAGCTTATTTATATTTAACAAAGACTAGCTTTGTTAATAGCACACTTGTAGTGTATTTAAGATCAAAAATTTAAGCAGTAAAAAACAGCAACAAAAACTTTAGTCAATAAAATGTTTTGTGAAGGGTGTATGACCTTTAGCCTGGCTTTACGGTTATAAAGCATTTTGCATACAATTTGTAGGTAAACTCTTGCTCCTAGAATATGAAAAAAAATAAATGAGCAAAACTGAAATGTCAGTGAAGCAATTTATGGAACATAAAAAATATGCAGTACACACACATCCAAAAATTCTTAATTAAATCTTGTTTTCACAGCATTATTGAATTGTTTTTGTACTTGAAACAGAATACAGTGTATAAGTAGGTTATTTGCTATTGTTTAAAGAAAATCTGAACTCTAAAAGAACTTTCTGTGCTATTAGAGGAAAAATTAGTGAAAGAAAACTTTATGTAATATGCTAGTTGTGCCATCAGAACAGTAATATCAGTATTGTGATTGTTGACCAAGACCTTTCTTTTAGGGTTCCTCATAACAATGGAAAGTAATAAATGAACCTTCAGGAATTCCACTGTGGCAGAGTAGGAAGTTCTCTCCATTTTTCAAAGTGATATCACAATTAGATTAATGAGAAAATTGAATGCTTCAGAAAACATTTTTAGATTTTTAATTCTCAAGACCATTCACAAACTGTATTCTGTAGTTTATAACCATGCAGAGAAGAACTAACAGCCATCCTGAGACTCCTCTCCTTGGAAAGACCTGCTTACTAGATTTGCCCTTGGATTTCAAGAGTGTTCCACCATTTCCAGAACTGATATAAGTGGTTCCCTTGCCTAAATATTTATATAAACATTGTGGCTTATCCTGAATACCTGCTTTCCTTCTGGAAGTCTAGAATTTGTTTCTGTACTAGGTAGAAATGACCCCCGCAACCCAATACAAACCTTGGACTCAAGCTCAGGTAAATTCCCTATGAATAACGTTGTATGCATGTTTTAGAGTTGTGTTGCTGGAGGATTTAAGTACATTCTGTATTGCTCTACTAAAAGAGGACTCTTGAAGATTGTCTGGTTTCCTGTTGCCCCCATGTGCCCTTCCTCTTTGCTGATCTTACCTTTTTTTATCCATTTGCGATATACTAAGTTATAGATGTGAGAATAACTATATGCTGAGTCCTGTAATTTGCTCTAGAAAATCACCAAACTAGAGGTGTTCTTGGGAACTCCCAACATAGTAATATTCCTAGAAACCAGTGTTGTCAATTGTACTTTCCAACTTCCATACTTGTTCCCTAGTCCAAGACCACTTTCTACTCCACCACCGGCTGAGTAACTTTTGAGTGCCAAGCGTGGATGACACCCCTTCCTGACATTAGTCCAGACTTTCTTACTGTTCTCCAAATAGAAATGTCTGGAATATTTTCACTGTAACTGTCCATATCACTTTGATTTACTTATGACACTAATCAATCAGCTTTATAGTATAGCCACTTCTCTTTTCTATTTGATTTTAAGCTGTTAGAACATAGAGACTTATTTTTGTTGGTGCCACCCTTAGCTGCTTGAATGCTGCATGAATCATGTCTTTGACTTCAGTGAATGTATTTGTACCACATTAAGTGTTTATTTGATAAGAGAATGTTATTAAGGTAGAGAGGTGCTTCACAACTTGCATCTGATCTCAGGATCTATACAAAGACTTGGATGAGAGTATCTGAGAGGAAGTCTTGAAGTAAAATGCAGCTGTTGTTGAATTTTAAGCAATTTAGTGTTCTGTAAATGATTAGTGGAGTCTAATAACTTTGATTAGTTGACCTAAAATAAAAATGTGTGAACTTTTGCCAGCTGCTTTTTGGATACATATAAAAGGAAACCAAAATTACTTAAGATAATTGAATTACTATTTTTCGTGTGTGTGTGTACATGTGTGAAATAACATAACCTAGTCTTAAGTTAGAGCATTTCCTGGGAGGGACCTAATGCTCATTTCAATTTTCTTTTACAAAATACCTCCATAAACCTTTCTCAACGACTCAATGTTATGTTTTTTCTTTCTGTTTTTGTTAAAATTCCTTTTAAAAACTCAAATTGCCAAATACAAGGCAATAGCTGAAAGTTAAAAATCCAGTGGATAGAATTTTTAAAAGAGATATTTGAAATGCATTACTGCATTTTAAGGACTTTTTTTTAAACTGTTGATATAATGGTTATCGAGAGTATTTATCAGAAAAGAGCAATCAATATTCTATATCTCCATGTTAACATTTTTCAGAGGTTCTTATTTATATGGTTATTTTCTCAATTGAATATAAATGTATTAATACAACTTGGAGATTATTTTAAGTTATTAATAATTATGGCAGATTAATCAAACCTTTTTTCTTTAAAGCATATAAAAATGACAACAAAGTATCAACCAAGATATGAATTCAAACAATGGGTGAAAAGATATAGAGCATATAAAGGATTAAATGGTGATTAAACAACAAGGGGAACCTCATATTATATGGAGAGATACCAAGTACACTCAATTGGAGAACACCAACAGAGGCTCTGAACTTAGACCAGTTAAACTATAAGCATGTAAATTATTGAACATGAATACATGGTGATGTTACAAATCCAAGTCCCTTCCTTAGCTTTGAGTGACCAGGCAAATACCAGCTTGATTTCTCTTCCTTCTAGTCCCCACTGAAACAGACTGACAGTTTGCTGTCTGTGTGGATAAATTGAATAATGGAGACTCTGGACATGGGAAAAGTAGGCTAAGGGAAAAGATGAAAGTAAATCTATCTCTTAGTATAGTGAATTAATATTTATAAATTGAACATTGTCTTCTAGGACCTTTTTTTTTTTTTTTTTTTTTTTTTGGTCTTATTTCCTAATCACCTGAAGCCAGCCTCAAAAACACAAAAACAAAAAATAACCTAGACATAAAATTGGGTGATTATTTTCTCCAGAGAATCTAGATATCCCCAGAGTAGTTCTTCACAGAGTGTCATGGATAATCCCTCAGAGGAAACTTTGCCTTATCCAGTGACCCTTCAGTGAGGCCTTTCAAGCTACTCATAAATGACTTGTGTGGCCCCTTTTCTTAAATATAAACAGAGAACCAAAGATCACCAGATGTGAGTACTTGAGAAAGATCTTCAATGTGAAAGGTAGAAACCAAAACAGGAAGAAAATAACTGAAAACAAAAAATAGATCAATAGAAGAAGTAGAAGAAAATGCTAAAAGAAAAAAACAAAACTACTAAAGGTAGCATGTTCAGAAATTTCTCCAGAAACATATACATAATATACAATTAAATATAAATTTAAATATAATTAAGGTATTAAAACATTTAAAAATGCTACAAACTAAACAATGGAAGAATAAAAAAGTAAAGTCTTTTAAAAATAGAGAAAATAATAATTCCTAGGATAAATTCAAGTGGTCCTATATACTTTTAATAGGATTTCTAAAAATATTAGGAAAATAAATTGCAGGGAAAGAAATTAAATTACAGGGAAAGACACTATCTAGGAAATGTTAAAAATCCCTCATAAGTACGTGAGAACTTATCGTATTTTCCGCACTTATGATGCAGAAAATACGGTATTTGGAAGGGTCTGCCAGGTATCTATTCAATAAATACCTTCAAAAATCAAAAGGAAAGTGATCCTCAATTAAAAATACGAGGACTGTCTAGAACAAATCCAGCCATAAATGCCTCTATTTTTCATATTACATGGCTGTATACTTTCTGGACAGCCCTCATAGCTACCCACTTAAAAGGAGGGCATACACATTTTTTGACATAAAAAAATCAAAATTATCTTTCCTGTACTAATTTTTGGGAACTTAGTGGAAGATATCCATCCCCAAAATAATTAAATGAAGAACAAGAACGTAGAGATCCAATTGAAAAGCAGCCAGGATGATAGCAGTGTAGTGTCTGTGAGAGTAGTACAGTTGGAGCAGCAAGCTGAAATCAGCACAGGGATGGGAGCCGGGGAGATAACAAATGACTGGAAGATATTGATAGATTTGTAATTCAATTTTACTAAATTAAGCATTTGAAAAGTGTGTGTGTGTGAGATAATTGTGAACATATAAAAGCAAACTAAAAATAGTAAAATGTAAACTTGCACAAAAAAGCAAGAGCAATCCAAGTACACACTACATGGCTCAGCAGTGAGCAGTATTTACAGTCATGAAAATATAAACATCAACATTGATTTAACCCAAAATTCTAATAACTCTAGATGTGGTTCTAGAGAGAGAGGAAGTGTCAAAAATGGGAGCCTCACACACTCTCCCTACCTGTCACAGTAGGAAGTCATAGGTCAATATCCTAATTGTTTAGAGAATACATGTGGATTCATTAATAGGAATTTGTGTAAATACCTTAGGATTATAAACTATTCTGATAGACTCTGGCAGTTAGTTTGTATTTACCTTTGATAATTTTCTTAATTGGAGAAAAAATGATGTTTTCATGCAGTCTGATCTTTTTCAGTGATTATGTTAGCATGTCCATATAGTCTGATTTCCAAAATCACATCTATGAAAGTTGCAGGAAGGTTTGTGTGTGCAGCAATAGGAGGAGGAGGAGGAGGAGTTAAGTTCTATGCAGTAAGCCAAATTCAAATAATTTTTTTAGTTTATAGACAGGCTACCAGTAATATTGCAAGGTTATTTTCATTGTCCATTTGTCCAACTAAAGATGACTAAGCTCAACAATATTTCTCATGTGTCTGGCAGTAGAATCTATCACCATTCACTAATGGAAATTCATGGATACAGCAGACCCATGTTACACTCAACAGAAATTCTCATTTTAAATGCTATAATTAACATATCTAAAAGAATACCTTAAAATGACTAGAAAGTTAGCAATTTTATAGAAATTAATTATGGCCGTGTAGCCTGATACATAGTAAAAAAGACTTTAAACACATGTCTGAGGTAGAAGTTTCCCAGGGTCAGCCAGTTTAATCTTTCAATCTAAAGCTTTCCTCTTATTAAACATAATATGTAGGGCATTCCTTTTCTAATGTAAATAGACCATGTTAAATCGGTAATTCAAGCAGTTATCAAAACTTGCACATTTTTTCAACTGTTTAGGCAAGAGTACTAAAGCTGTTTTCAAGAGAATCTTCAACTTGACCCGAAGAACTTCTTAGTATACGAGCACATGAATGGTGCTCTTTTCAGAAACTGTTTGAACTAAATTGAGCATTTCTATCTTATTTAAATGTCAACCACTCTTTGTAGCTGCATTGTAATCTTTTGGGCTGTCTATCTTAGATTATTGCTTTATTCTTACTATGGCTACAAAACACTCTTACGCTTGATCATCACCTTATTTCAGGGTAATGGAAGAATGATGTCTATGGTACCATATCAGAAAGGGATTTTTAAATGTGAATCTGCCTTATAGCAACCAACTTAAGCATGAAATCAGATGCAGAATAGGAGATGAAAGTTATTGATGTCACCAAGTATCAGATTCTACTGTATAAAATAAAATTTGTAGCTATTGAAGAGGCATTGCTATTTTACTAATTTTTAGCATTTCACACTTAGAGTAAGTAATTGAAGCATCAGTGTGTTGAGATATAACACTGCAAACACTAATTCATCTAGGGCTGACTTTGGATAATTTCTAGATTTGGTAGTGAAGCTAGTGTGTATTTTTAAATTGGAACAAATATACAGAAAAATAATAACAATTTGGGTCCATAAAACCAGGTAGAAATATATAAATAAATCCATGAAAATTAAGAAACAAAAGCAGGGAAATATAAAAAAGTCAGTCTGTAAAGAAGCCTTTAAATGTACTTTATATTTTTAGTCTAGGTAAACCCACTTTTGCTTAAACTAAATGAAAAAAGGAGTTTGGGGGCAAAAAAAATTAAAATCATTTTTTGTTTCTAGGCTTGTACCCTTAATAAAGGTCACCATTTTATTTAAGTTCTACATTTTTGTTATTTCTTGACCAAGGAATGGTGCCATTAAGTACATAATTTAAATAAATTAGAAAAATTTTAAGGGGGTTCCCAAGTGGTGTAGTGGCTAGGCTTCGGCACTCTCAACGCCACGGTCTGGGTTCAATTCCCAGCCAGGGAACTACCCTCCTTGTCTCCCCCCTGCCCCCACCAAAAAAAGAAAAAAATTTAGTTTTTATTCTGCCAAAACACCCTTGGATTGAGTTCACAGTAGTACTATTGTCTTGCTAGTATTTTATCTATTGAAACAGACTCCTGATCATTAAGACTATTTATTTTAAAATTAGTTTTTCGTCAGTTCTAGAAAATCTACTGTCAGTATCTCATTCAATATTAACTGCCTATCAAAAAAGTTAGTTAAATATTATCTTATTTATTTGATTACTCACATGACGATTGTATTTATAAGGATATATGACTTCCTCAATTTTCTACATACAAATTTTACACTTTTTGTACCCATTCCTTCATTAGTTTCTAGCTGAGTTGTGTTTTGTACATTTGAATAGAAGGCCCTTTTTTTTCAGTGCAGTGGCCCAAATTTTTATTCATCTGTCAAAAATATGATGGGTTGGTTAGCTTAGCAAATGGAGAGGAACATCTTATACAAGTAGCAAGGAAATTTTTCTTGTTTTATTAGAAGTCTTATTAAAATGTCCAGCTCACCCCAAATAGGATGAAGTCCTTTAATTATTGCCAGTGACCTTTTCCATGTTGCTGCTATTCAAAATTCACTGTTTTTCTTCTCTCATTTTCATTTTTCTCATTGCTTTATTAAAAACTTTAGTATTTATCTTGTCACATGCCCTTTCTGCTTTTTTTCTACTCCTATAGGCATAGCAGTGATAGCCACTGTTATCTTTAAGTGTACTTGAAGTTAAAGATGCTGTTGACAGTGGTTTAAAATAATTTCTTTGAAAACTATGTTTATAAGATATAAAATTAAGCATTCTTTTTCCTAATGTTTCTGAGAGAATAGAAGTCTTGTATAAAACAACTCTGTTCCTGGTCTGACATCTTCTGAAATAGGCAATGTTTATTGCACTTCAGTATTATAAATACTAATTTAATAGGATTTACTTAAAATTAATTTAAATATTCCTAATTTTCAGGACAGAATATTTTAATGAGTGTTTCTTACTGAAAATGCTTTGTGTACTATTGCTGTAAATATCAATTTGTATAATATGATTATAATAGAAATTTCAAAGGATTTCAAAAATTATAGATTCTCAGTGATGAAAGGCACATCTACAGATATAGTCTAAAATTGGATAAGGAAAGGAAACATTTTAAAGAATACTTTTATAAACAATATAATTTTATAACCATTGACATAAATTATATAAATCATGCATATAATAATTGCATACCTTCTGTTTACAAAATGCAATATTATAAAGTGAGTATTATATGTCTTAATAAAAACATTGGATAATGTATACATTAGATGGAGATGAAATTATGGAACTGGAACTGAATTTAACACTGAGTTAATGTTTCAATATTATTGTTTTTAGTAGTTTCTTAATGCTAAGTGAATATGAATATGTAAAATTTATTTTCTTGGATTTTAAAACTTAATGGTTTCTACTGTATTATTTCTAAAACCATTATTTTAATGTTCTTTGAGGATTAAACATATTCTATTAGTAAGCTTCAAGTAAGTGCATATAATTACAATGAGTAATGAACATGTATGTTGTTGATGCGAGTTTAACTTAGTGATATCCATCATTTAAGATGATATTAGCACAGAATTTCTACTGGTAAATTACCTAGGATGTTCAGCATGTCTGTACGCCCCTCACATGGAAATATTTTTTGTCTTGATTACTTCTATTGCTATCTCTGCCTCAATGCTGTATCTAACTATTGACCTTGCACTATCATTGTAGTTGTCATCTTATGCATCTTATGTCAACATACTTACATTAATAATATTTTTTTAGTTTCTTTAGTATTTCAATACCTTTTCTGCTCTGATTGCACGTCATAATATTCTTGCAAACATGCTCTTCCTAATGAGCAGTTAACCTGA
Organism: Lyroderma lyra; assembly: GCA_004026885.1. Lineage (NCBI taxonomy): Eukaryota > Metazoa > Chordata > Mammalia > Chiroptera > Megadermatidae > Lyroderma > Lyroderma lyra. The sequence continues at coordinate 26,650 of PVJL010010349.1, read as the reverse complement.
AGAAAGTGATACCACGTTCTGAAGACTCTCGTGATAAGCTTTTAGTAAGCTCAGATGATATTGCAGCATACTTTAGTTTTTTCTTGTCTTTTTGTTAACAATTGAGTGCAAGTTAAGGATTTTCTTTTTTAACTCTACACTATTGGTTTTAATTTAAAAAATCATGATCCTGTGATTGTCTCTTCTAAGTATGTGTGTATTTGACACACCTGCACTTCTTTCATTATATGTATTTTAAAACATTATTTTAATATGTATTGAGATACAGTTCACATACAATACAAATAATCATATATAATATAAAATTCAATGGTTTTCAGTAGTATATTCAAAAAGTTGTGCAATCATTACACATCAATTTTGTCATTACCCCCAAAAGAAACTACATACTCTATAGCAGTCTCCTGTTAGCCCTAGACAACCACTAATCTACTTTCCTGTCTTTATATGTTTGCCTACTCTGGAAATTTCTATAAATTGATTTGTATAATATGTGGACTTCATGATTGGCTTTTTTAACTTAGCTTATTGTTTTCAAGATTCATCCATGTTGTATCATATATTAGGTATGTCAAATGTATACACATTTAGAAGAGACTGGCATAGGATCAGATATCATTACTTTATTTTTATGGTTGAATTATTTATCATATGGATATTCAAGCTTTGGTTCATTACTCAGTGATTATCTTGATTGTCTATCATGAACAATGCTCCTCTGAATGCATGCAATTGTTACATGGACATGTTTTAACTTCTCTTGGACATATACTTAAGAGTTGACTTCTGTGGTGTTGTGATAACTGCCTTTAACTTGTTGAGGTACTGCCATACTGTTTTCTAAAGCAGCTTCATCACTTTACATTCCTACCAGCAATATATGAAGATCCCCATTTCTCCACAGTCACACCAATATTTTTGTCTTTTTTATTATAGCCATCCTAATAAGTTGAAATAATCCCATTGTGGTTTGTTTTGCATTTTTGTGATGGCCAGTAATGTTAAACAGCTTTTTATAAGCCATTGGTATGTCTTCTTTGGAGTAATGTCTCCGAAGATACTTTGCTCCTTTTAAATTAGGTTATCCATATTTCTGTTACAGAGTTGTAAGAGTTCTTCTATATTTTGTGTAAAAGTCCCTTTTCATATCAACAGTTAGCAGAAATGTTCTCTCATTGCGTAGGCTCTCATTTCTTTGATGTTTTTTGAAACACAAGTTTCTACTTTTGATGTCCAGTTTATCTGTATTTTCTTTTGTTGCTTATAGTTTTTAGTATCACACTAAAGAAACAATTAAGATTCTTGCATGTTTTCTGTGTTTTTATTGTTATAGCTGTTACATTTATATTTGATCTGTTTTGAGTAAATTTTTGCATATGGTGTGAGGTAGGGATCCAATTTCATTCCTTTGTGTATAAATATCCAATTATCACAGTACCATTTTGTTGAAAAAAATTCTTCTTAAATTGTCTTTTCACATTGTTGAAAATTAGTTGATCATAAATATCAGACAAGTATCTTAGGATTACAGTTGGACTAATGGAAAAGAGCTGTTTATCTGTTCATGGTGCTGAGCTTGTGATTCATAAACCTAGAACTGTTCTTAGCCATGCTGCCCCTGTATGGACTAAGCCTGCCTGAAATAAAGTGAACAAGGAACTTGGCATTGATGTGATATAGAAAGACTCCTGATGATGATACATATCCTGAACATTTGGATGCAACCAAATCTGAACGTCAATTACTGCCTCAACTTTTTAGCTGCATGAGTCAACAAATTATCTTTTTATGTCTGTCATTTGCAACCAAAATAATCCTAGAAGATGGAGTTTGAGAGTCCTAACAACTATCAAAAAGTGAACTAAAGACAAGTAGAATGTAAAAGCCTTGGAAGAAAATTTTCTTTATGAACATAATTAGGTATGAGGGTTAGATGGAATTCTTATAGCTGGAGGGAGTCAATAATTATTTTCTTATTTAACTATATTCTTAAGCACACAAAGTTCTGTTATTATATCTTTGCCAAGAACCAAGTGCATTATGTGCATTAGAGAAATACTCTATCATTCAGGCATAGCTCCAAATAAAATAAGTATCTGGTGTGAGAAAGAATCTTTAAGTGTTCTTTCATTAAATTTGATTGCATTCCAGAATGACTGGTTTAGGACCCAATAAAAGGCAAACACAAGATTTGGGGAGAAGGAATCTGAAACTTAAGAAGTGAGTTATTGAAGGCAAATTTTCCATGAAAAAGATTATGGAAAGAAGTTAATTAGAAAATGGGTAAAAGAAAGGAAGGAAATGGAGATTTTCAGGGAGATGGTCTCAACAAAATTGAGATAGTGTTCTTTGCATGTAAAGCTTGGAAGAATACAATTTGATAATCACAAATTGGACAACCAGAGTCATATGCCAGAGCTCAGTAGTTCACAGTAATGATAGTGCATGGAATGTAAGAGAAATGAATTGTTGAAGAGCATCATGGGTAAAAAATGCAATACTTTAGCTCTTCGGAATGTGGTTTGAAAGTATTTCATTAGGTTGTTTTCCTGAGGAGTAGCTATGACTACAGCAATTTTAGTGTAAGCCTAGACATGTGTTATTTTACATTCTGAAAAAAAATTACAAGTGAGTTGTGTAGTCACCTCTACCTATGTGGAAATGCATATATCTGAGGTTTTTGTACTCTTTTCATCTCAAAGCAGAGAGGTATTATATTTGTAAAACAACAACAACAACAACAACAACAACAACAACAAAACTTAAGCCAGCACCTCGTTCCATTGAATTTTAGTGTAGAATTTTTCTGTAGCTTATTTACTAGCTCCTGAAGAGAGAATTTAATCTTAGCAACTAATATTCTCTGAATTCCAATGCTTTAACTACAAATGCTTTATTATAGCCAAGGGAAGAGTAGAAATATCAAGTCTATTTTGCTCACCAAGACCCTACCACCAATTGATATTAAAACTAGCTTTCCCAAGACAGTGTCTTAATTGATTTTAAGTGACCACAGTGTCAGACTCGACAGTCTTACTTTACAGACCATTTCTAATATGTATCTCTCTGAATGGATGTGCTCAGAATTTGATTCTAAACTTAATGGACTTGGGACTTCTTGTTTTATTCTATTCTACCTTTGTAACAGTCCTTTCTTGCTATGTATATAGCATGATTTCCTTAATTGTCCTCCCTAAAGTACTCTTAAAATATAATCTGATATTTGAAACAAACTTCAAGGGATATTTTCACTTTATTGAAAAAGTTATCCAAAATCTAGATCAAGTCCTAATTAAACTATTATTGATCTTTTAGGGCATGTCAGAAACTATTCAGAAAATGCATTGCTACTTTAGTTTCGTATCTGAGACAAACCATGCATGCACAAAGATGAGAGACTATTAGCCTTTGTTACACAGAGTAGCCCAAACACTAGGCATTTATTAAAGGGTTGTAGTCTTTACATGATGACCTGCTACCTCAATGTCTTCATAAATATTAATTAGTCTATAAGAAAGAAATATTAAATATTTGGATTCTGTTTAATTTCTTACTATTATGATTTATTCAATAATATTCCCTCAAAATTTAATCCAATATTTAATTTAAAAATCAAGCATATTCTGCATCATTTTCAGTTCAGAGTTTTCCATGCTTCTCTCCAAAACTACTTATCATTATGCCAGACTTAACGATTTTCCTTAGCACTCATTTTTAAAATTTTTTATTAAATTTATTGAGGTGACATTGCTTAGTAAAATTATATAAGCTTCAAATGTACAATCTATAATACATCATCTATCTATTGCATTGTGTGTTCATTACCCAGACTAAGTTCTTCCATCACCCTGTATTGGACCCCCTTTACCGATTTCTACCACCACCTTCTACCTTGCCCTGTGATAACCACTAAGCACTTTTCTGTCTATGAATTTTTGTTTATTTCTCTTGTTTGTTGTTTTCAGTTTTATATCCCACATATGAGTGAAATCCTATGGTTCTTGACTTTTTTTGTCTGACTTATTTTGCTTAGCATGATAATTTCGAAATCCATCCATATTGTTGCAAATGACAGTATTTCATCTTATGGCCAAGTAATATCTCATCCTAGTTACACCACATCTTCTTTATCCAATTATCTTCAAAAGGAAATAGTATTAACTCTGATAAGAGCTGACTTAATGTTTATAGTTCCTTATTTGAATTGCAGGACTTAGTATAATTTTAAATTGACTGTCACTCATTATTTGCCAGAAATGCAGTGAAAGAAACAATTTAAGTAGATAATTATCTAAGGTACGCACAGTACATTCTTTATATTCAATACCCCAACATTGATTTCATTTTTAATCAGATCAGAAGATAAAACTGAAATAATTCTGATTTCCAGAATAGTAAATTTTGCTGAAGTGCTTTTTGATGTTATGACACTACAAACAACAGTCTATTTAACTATAAAATCCAGAGGTGAACCTAGAAACAGTATAGAGGTTAGTTTTTGAATTTTGGTCTCTGGCTATGAAAAAATGTTTTTCTTCTAAATATATGTTTCCCAGTTAGTTTTTTTATGGTTAAACACACTGTTATGTTTTTCAACTTTTTAACAGTGGTTTTCAACATTGATTTTTATATTAGTTCATCTCAATTATAAAGATTTGGTACACTAACTAATCTTTTCATTAACCACTTAGACAACAATCTCCAAATGTCTGTGATAAAATGCATACTCAGTGATGCTGATGTGATATGAATATTCTGCTTTTAATTTTGTTGCTATGCTGGATCATGATTTTCCCACAATAACAATGGTTGTCCTATGGGATTATTAAAGACCAGCAGTATACTCAGACATGTGAATGGTATCATGCAAAACTAAGCAATTAAAATATATCATCTAAGTTATACACTGTGACTTAATTTGACTTTGTCCTAAAACTAGTAAGTCTGAAGAAAAGGAAAGACAACTCTTTTTTAGAGTTGTTATTAATAATAAAAGTCTAATATTTGCAGCTTACAAAATCCATCAATGTGTATATATATGTATACACATCTCTATATATCATATTTGTTCCTCATAAGAAATCCATGAAGAAGGTATTGTTTGATAGATATTATGAAGAAATTAAGATAGATTCAATACCTTACTTTGAGTAATCTTTTAATAGTCGAACTGTGATTCATACTTATGTCACTACATATACTGCATTTGGTGACATGATATGTGTCTGTTCTTTTTTAAATATTTATATTGCTGTTAATATGGCCTCTTTTACATATTTAAGCATGTGTCAATTATGACTGTTTCAATTGTAAATTAACAGTATTTAGTGCAACATGGTCTGAAATATTATACACTACTCCTGATAGGTATATATCAATTTACATAATTCATACAATTCAATTGTAATTACATAAGAATAAGTAAACCACGTAAGTCAAATAAGATGGTGAGTGATTATTTGTGAAATATACTGCTGTTCTTATTCAGAAAGTCATTTTTGTTACTTCATCTTATATGTAATCACAATATAACAGAATATTTGTTTCTCCTTTGTGAAGACCTCTTAACACCCATCTAAACATTTGTTGTTTATAAACACTGTAGTTTCCCACCAAATAAGAATTTGAAAACAGCATTCATTCATTTTTTTTGTGATTTTTAACTGAATTGTTCATTATATGTATTACCTTCTTGTAAGTACTATAAGAACTCAGATACATAACACTGTTGTTAACATATTTATAGGTCAAATGGACAAACAGGGCACACAAACGTGTTAAATAATACTGTAAGAAAAAAAGTGAGTTTTTAGGATATTTGGGACTCAAATAACAGACAAATTGCTAGGCTAAGACATATCTCCTAGGCAAATTCAGTGAGTCCTCAAGGTGTAATAGTGACCTGAGAGGTACCTATGAGTAGATACCACAGGATACCTTTACATGTTGGTGGGACATGAAATATAGATTTTGCAATAGAAAAACATTAAATCAAACATTATTTTCAAACTTGTAGGCTGGGGGATTTGGGTGGGCTGGGTAGAGGTATGTGGGAAAGCAGGATGGCATGCCAGCAAGTTAAGCTTACTGTTTTGACAATCTGCCAAGAAATAATGTGTGAAAGTTCAGACACATGAAAACAATCTGATAGTAAAGAGTTAGAACCTAGCAACAGGAGCTAAAACTTAGGGCTCTGGAATCATGTTGGCTGCTTTAGTACTGCCTTCACTACAGCATTGACTTGGAGCAAATTACTTAGCCTTCCCAGTCTGTTTTCTCATCTGTGAAATGGTGCAAATACTACCTCCTACGTAGGATTGTGGCAGTCTTAAATGAGAAAAAGTACATGAAGAGATCAGTAAAAACATTCAATAAAAGTAAACTATCATTGCTATTTTCACAGGAGGCTTGGAGAGAAGGTTAGAGTTCTAATGTACAAAGGGCACAAAGCAATGGTTGAACACAGGATGATAAGATGGGGATTCTATTAGGAAAATACCTGCTTCGCTGATGCTAAAGAATTTTTTTGCCACTCCAAACAATTGAAGGCTGTCCGATCCAATCTTTCACCTCTTGGAGAAGTCTGGCAGAGTTTCTAAAGTTTTAGTTTCACAGGATGGCTAAATTCTTGTAAATACAATGCTTGCTTCAAACCAATGCTGCAGAGAGCAATAGAGAGGGGTGTGAGCTACAACAGTATCTGTACGCTCAGCATCTCTCAAACCACAGTTCAAAGATTTGCCCCTTGAATTTCTCCTCTATGGTTCTTTTTGTGTAATACCCTGCTTGGTCCCTATAATCACAAGTCAGAGCTGGCTAAGCATTTCTCTGTGTGTGTATCCTGATATTTTCCTGCTAGTATTATTTTTTCCTGTAGATCAGTATTGAGGAACTTGCTAGTTGGAATCTGTCTGAATACACAGAAGGAGAACAGCTAAAATAATTTAGGAGGGGGGAATGATATGCAATGTTTTAGGATATTTAAAGTTGTGACAATGTAGAAATGATGGTATATAGAGAGTACATAGCAAAGTAAGCCATTCAGGAAGCTATGTTAGTTATTTTAATTAGTTCTGTTTTGTGAAAATCTTATTTGACATGAACAAAATATTATCTAAGAGCTATAGAAATTAGAAACACGCATGCTAGAAACCACATAATGCAAATGTTAACCGTTTATCTCCCTTAGGTTCCAACACAATGACTTTCCTGGCAGCTGTGATTTGTGATAAATATATTTTAAATAAAAGATCAATAACTAACTTATAAACATGAAGTAATGAAGGTCAGTGGATAATAAATACTTCATTCATTTGTATGAATTTATCCTATATTTTTCTTCTGGTTAATGGTACTCAGATTATAAATTGTAGAGTAGCTTCATCAATACTTAATTTATAAGAATTCATTGATATATGCACAGCCAAAGAAGTTGAGAGAGAAAAAATAATGAAACAATTTAGGGCTTCTATGTGTGTGTGTGTGTGCGCGCACGTGTGTGTATATGTATGTGTACAGAAGATGTCTAACTTTATGTGTGAGTTTATGTACTTGTATGGTCTTAGGCAGTTTCTCTCACAATATGAGCAAGTACAATATGCCCATTTTAATATTAATCTTGACATAAATAAAGATTAGTATTTTTTTAAAAAAGAACTCCCATTAGTGAAATTGAAAATAGAGCTGACAGCTGTCACTAAATGTGTATGAAAGTCCTCACGAGTACCATGGTCTTTACAGCATGTGTTTTGAGCAAAGTTTACATGCACCTCACCCTTCCTTGTCTTCCTAGAGAGGATGTGTATTTGAAGATACTGTGGCCTAGTCTAACTCCTCCAACTTGCAGCCAATGTTATGGAAAGGCTCATCAGAAATAGCCTATATAACTCTCACTGCTGTTGTTTTCTCTAATATGATCACTTTTGACACATTAAAACAACTATAACTTTTGTTTGTAAAAAATATAGATGAAATATGTAAAGTCTATCAAAATAATACATGTAAAAATGAGTTTGGACTGACTGATATAATTGAGGATATAATGTAAACTAATAAAAATAAAGCCTGACTAGGTTTAGGATGGCATATAGCAGGACATTTTCATCATTTGAAAAAATAATGTTTATATAGCACACATGAAAATAAATCAGTTCCAAACAATGGGGTTTGGATTAGCCGTCCAAGTTAAAATAATTTAAATCCATAAACTATGGTCACTTTTTCAAAGTATAAAAGCTCTATTTAGGGTTTTTCTTAGTCTCTTACTTTCTTTGTGATTTGTGTGCCGTACACTTAAATATTTTGGTAACGTCACATAGCATCAGTTACATTGCAGTCCCTCATAAAGTTTTGATAAAACCTGGTGAATCAGCAGTGAAGCTGGGAAGGCAGTTCAGGGTGGCAATGGTGAATGGGCCAAAGTCAGGAGGCTGGATGTATCAAACAGCAGGCTGTTCAGAACAGAACTTTAGGAGTTCATGAAGTTATCAGGGATGGTGCTCTCAGAGTCTGAGGGCAAGCTTTGCTACTGGGAAATTAACCGGGTGATAAAGGGGGCTTGTATTTTGCAGGATGATACTGTGTCCACATTCTAAGTAGTAGGAAGGTAGGAGATGAGGGAGGGTAACTAAAAGGTCATTCCTTCCAACACAGTAAGTTTTCTTTAATCAGTCTTTGACCCCTTACACAACACTGCTGCTCATATCTAATTGGCCAGAACGCCGACACATGGCCAAACTCAGCTGTATGGAAAGCTACTTACTGTAGCCTCAGAGGACATGAACTTTTATTACTACAGAACAAAAGGTCATGGGTAGCAACTAGCAGTCTTTACCATTGAGTCCTAGCATTATAGATAATTACCTTTTCTTTCCATCTAGTTTCAACAAGTTTGTAGGGATGAACATTGCTTATCTTTTATTTATGATCTGTCATGATAACTGTGCTGAACTTTCAAAGTGATGCTATAAAATGGGGAATACTAAAATCAGCTAATTAAACTCCACAAAGAGCAATAGGGAAAAAGGACATACGCAAAGTCAGAAGAGGCTATTAATAATTTGTGTTTAATTTATATCCCTTTGTGTATATATGCATAGAAGTCCACATAATATTTGTATTGCATAAATCAAAGTTTTAAAGTCAACTAGGGTAGTTAAGAAACTTAAAAGTATATTAGAGGAATACTTGAAAGGAAGTAGAAGTAATTAGCTTAGAGAAGAGAAAATCAAGGGATATAGCATAGCTGCATTCACTTATTTAAGAGCTTTCTTGGCGAATAGGGATTTGAATTGTCCTATGTGGCCCAAAGTATAGAATGAGAATCCTTGGGTTGAAGTTATTAACTCATTACTCACTTATTCCTTCACTTAATGAGCTTCTACTGTGTCTCAGAGGCAGTGTTTCATGTACTGTAGACGTAACTAGGAGTAAGTCAGAATAGTTTCCGTACTTACAGCTTTTGCATTCTAGTAAAAGTAGGCAGACACCAAACAAGGAAAAAAGTAAAAACATTCAAATAATGCTATGAAATGCAATGCAAATAAGATAGGTCTACAGGAGAGAAAAACATCATGGAAGAGAAGGTGAACTATCGATATAGAGTGGTCAGAGTAGTCTTCTCTGCACCATGACGTGTATTCTGAGCCCAGAATGCATTCTCTTTATCTCTAAAGCATGCCCAACATCTTCCCATTTATCTTTGTATCTTTTTCTACACCCTAGTCTCTGTCTCCATCATCTGTCAAAAATACTACAGCAATGCTCTTTATTTATTTAATTTATTAAATTTTGGGGGGTAACATTGGTTGGTAAAATTATATAGGTTTCAAGTGTACATTTCTATAATACATCATCTGTATTACGATGCCCTAGTTACTCCATTTTGAGGTTAGAATAAATTCCAAATGATTGAACAAGGCCCACAAAACTTTCTGACTTTATCTCACACTGAAATGTGTTATCTTTATTCTTAGGCTACGTCAACCTTCTTTTTGTATCGAGAATACTTCAAGCTCTATCTTATATCAGAGATTCACCTTTGTTTTCTGTTTCTTCTTCCTGGAATGCTTTGTTTCCAGCCCTTCCATGGCTGGCCCCAAAAGGAATAAAGGAAATTTAAAACAGAAGCAGGTATAATTGGGTACCCTGGCAGATAGTTTTTTCAGAGATTTCTCCAGTCCATATCTTCAGGGCCTCTTTTACAGACCAGTTTAGTCCAAGTTGTTGTTTACTCATTCTGTTACACTACCATTATTCATTGTTTTTATATGCATATCAGCAACCGAAATATCCTAATTTTTTCTTTTTTTCATATATTTGTCTCCCTCTTCTATAAGAATACAAATTTCTCAAGATGAGGGAATATAACTAACTTAGAAACAATTTGCCTATTTCCTAGAATACTGCTTACATGTAATGGGCACTCAAATATTTTTTGATGACTTCAGTGACTTTTCTTCTAGGTTTCTAGGATATGACTTAAGAAATGTGTTGGGGGTACTAGACACATTACAATAACGTAGATCTCTTTCATCGTCTGTAACATTTAAGATACTAGCTTGGGTTTTAGAAAATGCAAGTCCTAATAGAATATAAAATCTTGTTACACATATGATTTGATTTCTGTCTCTCCTTAATGGAATGAAAGCTCATTGTGGCAGGAAATTTAGTCTGTTTTGGTTACTACTAAGTCTCCAGGATCTGAAACACTGAAGTTCCCATGGGAGTTGCTCAATTATTATTTAAGAAATAAAACACTTTGTAGATATGTGTACCTGTGAATGTGAATTTATAAAATCCGTAATTGGAAGAAAGACCCATAATATTTCTAATACTTTTGACACATCTCAATACATGCTGTACCATCATCCATCAACATCTTGTTCTCCTCTTTTGTGAGGTATCTTTATCTCCTTGCTATAATTTGACTGCTTGGTACAGCTTTCTGACAGAAATAGAGTTTTTGGGGGGTTGTTTTCGGTTTTTTCTACAAAATTTTTATTGACAAAATGAAAAATGTAAATGTAACAATTAAGTATACAATATTTCTAATACAGGTATACTAACAAGAAGATTAAGTTTCTTTAAGGAATAACATTTTACTTACTTGGCATTCATAATTTCTTCTTACAAAGCCTTTCCTTGCTACTCAGAAACACAGTGATCTTCCTTCCTGGGAACTCACTGAAACATCTTGCCTACATCTCTTTATCTCTCTAACATCTGTTTTGAGATTTTTAGTAAATGTGCCAGGATGGGAAAGCATCAACATAATCTAGTTCTAGAACATGTTCATCTCCCCAATACCATCCCTCACACTGGCCATTTTTTTAATTGGGTTGTTTGTTTTTTTGTTGTTTAGTCTTATTAGTTCACTCATATGCAGAATATAACCCTGAAAGCAACAAAGAAAAAAGAAATGAACAAACAAATAACCCATGGACACAATCAATAGTTTAATGTTTATTTGGGGACAAGTGGGTGAGGGAGGGGAGAAAGGGGAGGGGGTGGGAGAGGAGGGGGGAAGCTAAATATAAGGTGATGGAAAGAGAAGTCACATTAGGTGGTGAACTTATTATACATCAAATTGACAATGCACTGTAGAATTGTATGCCTGAAACCTATGTAATCCTTGCTAACAGATGTCACCCCAATAAGTCTAACAATAAAAATGAATTTAAAAAAATAACAAAAATAAAATACAAACAAAAACTAAAAATAAAAAATCCCTCATAATCATTTACAGTTAATCATCATTCTTACCCCCAGTCCCAGGCAATCACTAATCTACTTCCTGTCTCATAGATTTGTCTTTTCTGTACATTTCATATAAATGGAATCATACAGTATACAGTGTTTATGTCTGGTTCCTTTCACTTAATGCAGAAACTTACACAGTTTTGCTGTAAGAACTGAACATTCTGCTCTGAAAAATGGTTCAATTTTGAATAATTGCAAAAAAAAATCCATTTCTGACTATTAATGGTCGTATCTGGGCAGAAGTTGTCATATCTGCTTCATTCCTATCTTTTAATACTTATAGATTGGATGTTAGGTAATGTTGCATTTAGGTTTTCTTGACAGCACACATTCTCTTCATTTAGAATATCTAATAGTATGCAGGGACTGGCTCTTATCAGTTTACTAAAGCCAACTACGCACACTTCTCGGGTTTGGATTTAGTGATTTCATGTCAGTAGCTTGAAATTAGTCACAGTGGTAGTTAGAACATGAAATTTCCAAATGGTACACGTCAAAACCTTTTTGGTCTCATTTATTGACCTACCAATGTGCAAGGGCTCTCTGTAAAGTATCCAGCCATGTAATATGAAAAATAGAGGCATTTTTTCCAGACAGCCCTTGTACATGTCTTTGTAGGTGCTGGGCTTCAGGAAGCTGCCTTCACTCTCAGTCCCCCTGGACCACTCCTGGTGCACAGTGTAAGGCATGAAAAAGACTGGACTCTACAACCCCATCCCACGGACTTCCTTCATGACCAGGGGAACACAGTAGCTTCTCTGGACCTCATTTGTAAAATGTACTTTGACAAGGGAATGGAAAGCAGTAATATATGTAATACTCTAGCACAGTGTCTGCACACCAAGATCCCCCCAAAGACCATGTGTATTTCTTTATAAATGACGTGGCAGTGGGAGATGCAGCATAAAGCCACATTTTCATGAAGATCTTCTATAAGAGTATGTCTAGCAAACTGTACTTAACCATAGCCTTGCAAGTAATCCTTCATAGCCCCAGTTTGGGGTATTTATTCTGGCTCACTTTCTAAATCATGTGTGATCCAAAGGAAGCTGGTTCCCATCTATTGCACAGCATTATCCAATAATGCAGAGCAAGGGTAAATGCTGTTAGAAGCAAAAAGAACATCAAACAGTCTAATGTAATTATCTCAAACTGCGTTTATTCAGTCAAAAGGTAAAATAATCTTTCCAATGTGCTTATATCCTTTAATGTTATGTCTTATCTGTAGAGATAAATTACCTGAGAAAGGGTGGAATTTAAGTAACTTTGAACATTAAGCAACCATTGATTTGAGGTAGCACTCAGGTCTGGGCAAACATTAGTGACATGGCTGGACTCTCTGAAAATAGGAGTCCATAATTTTTATTTAAAAGAGAATAGAAAGGGGGATAAGAAATCCTGTACTTTATGTTAAATAAGATTATATTCTTATTTGTAAGGCAAGAGACTGATATTTTTTAATAAACTATAGATATTTCCAGTTAACTGAAAGTAATCTTTATATTGTAACAAATTCAAGTACATATGAGAAAATAGGTCTCTGAGTAGTTACAATGAGACTTTTATTACATATCTACCAAAGTATTAAAGATGGATTTTACAGCATTCATATAAAACTACATAAAACATTTACTTTTATTTTTTTCTGCTTTTTTACTTAAAACTATTTTTGGACCTACTGCAAACAGATAGATCCATTTTAAGTATTATAAGGGTGAAAAATAAACATACAGTCATTTATTTACATACATAGTCTTACAAAGACTTCTGTATATATTTATATTTCTACCATTTGTTAGATAAAATTCACTATTCTATAATCAATTTTTTTGCATTATATTTTCACTGCTGGAGGTTACCATAAAGTTATACAATCTACCTACAATGTTATTAAACAAGGGAAGTAGAATTTGGTAATACACAGTTAATAGCAGCAATCAAAAAGTTTTAAAGAAACATTGCCATCAATACACTGAGTTGATATTCCAAAAAGAAAAAGTTTATATAAATATCTTCTTTGAGCCTAATTCTTTTAGTCAAGTTTCAAAAACTTCCTAAGTCATGCAAACATGAATAAGATACATTCCTTTAGCTGTAGGATCTAAAATATATGATGGGCATATAAACATAAACATAAAAGCTAAAATAGGAGTGCAATGTGATATGAAGAATGGAAAAGTGTAAGAGTTCTGGAAGTTTAGAAAGCAAAGTGATTTTCTTCTGGCGGAGGAAACTTATAGTGGTATTTTACTTGTGCCTTTTAAGTTAGGATTATTTTATCATTTTCTGTGAAAGGGAGAATTTTTCCAGTATAGGAGAATATATGGGCAAGGCCTATGAATAGAGAAAATCAGGCACAATTGTATTGCAGTCATTTATTTGGACTGAAATACAGGAAGTAACAAGGAGAATAGTGGAAGATAAGTCTTGAGGGGTTGTTAAAGGCTAGAAAATTGTGGACTGTGGAAATTATTACTGTGACAATGAAAAGCCACTGAAAGCTTTGGAACTTGTACGTAACATGACAACCCTAAAAAAGGTTATTCTACTGCTGATATACCAGAGTGAGTGAGGATAGTGAGAAATTTTAGGGCTCAATTTAAATAGCATATGACTAGAAATAATGGAACATAAAAATAGAGATAGGAGGCATTAGAGAGATAGAATAGAAATAATTTAACAGCTAGTTATGCAGGTAAGAAAAGTCACCTGTGTTTAGTAGAGACCAAAGGCACTGAAGCTAAAATAGCATTTTGGATGACCACATGCACAATATTGCAAAGCAGACTTTCTGATGTATAAAACAGAAGTAATGATACATAAATTGTGAGATTAAATGAGAGGATGTATGTGAAATGGACTCATTAATTATAATGTTCTAAGTAAATGAATAATGTTATTGATTTTTATGAAATTTCATGATAGAGCTAGAGGATAGTTATATTTCATTAACAGAACTACAGAAATCAAAAGAAAAAGATTTGGTGGAAATTAATGAGTTTAATTTTAGAAAGATCAAGATACGGTGTCAGCTAGGGCTCCAACAGGAAAAAAAAATTAGGAAGTTCAAGGAGGGTTTGATTACAAAATGATTAACCACACAGATTTCAACAGGATGTAAGGGAACTCCAACAGACACTATAGGAACCCAGAGCAAGTAGCAGCCCAGCTACTCCCACCCACTAAGCATGAACAGATGAGAGGAGGAAGATATGGAAGAAGAGTTGTGCATAGCTGAGTGGCTTTTTTTGTTTGTTTGTTTTGTTTTTTTTTTTTTTGTTTTTTTTTTTTGGTATATGGGTAGCTCCCTGACTGGGAATCGAACCCAGGCCACAGCGCTGACAGCGCCAACGCCGAAGCCTTAAGCCACTACACCATGAGTGGCTTTGAAAGCAGTTACGGGCCACGGCAGACCAAGGTAACACCAGGAGGAGTGAAGTGGGGGTGGGGGTGGGAAGGAAACTAGATGACATAGTTGTACCTTTCTTTGGTTATCCAGCTGGGATTCTTCATTGGCAGAGCTAAATGAAAGTCAAAGAGCATGAAGACCAGTTAAGGTAATCCATATGCATCAGCCTCTTGGGACAGAAAGCAGGATGGAGAATACACTTAACACAAAGCTAGATACCAGCCCAGATGTCAGTAAGGAGCTTTATTAGATGAATAGAAATATGAGTCTTTAAACAGAATTTAAGGATCTGTAAGTGTTGGTGGCACTGGTAATTGAATAACCAGACTCTCTTCCCTAGTTTATATCCCAGACATACTCGAAACATAAGATTTTTGGAAGAACCTTTGGATAATGATAGGTACTCTGCGTTTTATGAAGTTTACATAGATTCACATTGAAGTAATTTTGACACTAGTTTCTCATTCTGATTCAGGTGACAGAAGAGGGAGCAACTTGTGCTGGACAAATGGGAAGGACCAGGTTTTTATATATTTCACTTGGGTACCTCTTAAGGAAAATAACATATTGATAAAACAGCTGTGAAAGCAGACAGAAAGTTTCTATACTTAATTAGAATGGGGATCAAAGAGCTAGGTATGCATTCAATCTCAGCATCAAGCAATAAAGTTGTGATTTTTAATATAGAAGCCATGGTTGTTTGACTCTGAACTTGCATGGAAAAACTTCCAACCTAAAAACATGTAAATTCCTTCAGGTTCTAGATGGGGATAATTTTGTCTCCTATAAGTCTGTGCATGTAGACACATCAGATGGAAAAATAACATGAATGTTATTTTAATGTTATATATCCTTCAATATTCAAAAATATAAACTTAAAATTTTAATAAGGCTATATGAACTTAAAATTATGATATCCAGACCCCATCTTAAGGAACAAAAAACAGTTGCTCCAGCAGATGTCTTCTTTATGCAATCACTACTAGTCTGGACTTCTGTTAAGATCTCAGAGTAGATTTTAGAATATTAGCATAGAAATAAATTTCAGCATAACACAGCTGGGTCCCTTGGCTTCCAGGCACTTGGAACTCTCGCAGTATTTTGTTTCAGTATTGCCACTGTATTTCTTATTCATTTATTGTCTTTTTATGTCATCTCTAGTTCTATTCCAAGGATTTTCACAACTTTGCTAATCTTAAAAAAAATGTGAGTTCTCAATGTGTACAAAGAAGGGGGAAATTCTGTATAATTTTCTCTGCATATTCTTATTCTTCAAAATCATTTTGGATGAAAACCTCTAAAACAATATTCTGAATCAATGATTTTTTTAAGGCAGGTCAAACATCAGTGAAACTAAAGTATATTTTACTTTTTCTAAGATAATATAATTTCCAGACCTATAATTCCTTATATATTCTTGAAAAAGGCTTTATTTATTTGTAAAACCTGTTGATTTGGAATATAGATATATAAAAATATATCTGGCTATATAGAACAAATGACATTTATATCTAAATCTAAATTTGATTTCCATTTCCCATTTCTGTTTTTTTGATAGGAACCACTTATTATCACGTGACATTTTCTCACTTCAGATTTATCTCTGGAGTAAACATTTAATCATAATTGGTTTTCTTCTCCCTTCCCCTTTCCATTTTTTTTTTATTTTTGTATTTTTTTTTAATTCATTTTTATTGTTAGACTTATTGGGGTGACATCTGTTAGCAAGGATTACATAGGTTCAGGCATACAGTTCTACAGTGCATTGTCAACTTGATGTATAATAAGTTCACCACCTAATGTGACCTCTCTTTCCATCACCTTATATTTAGCTTCCCCCCCTCCTCTCCCACCCCTTCCCCTTTCTCCCCTCCCTAACCCCCTCGTCCCCAAATAAACATTAAACTATTGATTGTGTCCATGGGTTACCCTTTCCATTTTTAATGCCAGGTGGCCTTCAAAGCCAAGTAGAAGCTTCATGTGATATTTCGAACAAGCAGAAGGCAAGGGATATAGTGAAAGACTTATATTTTTGTCCTCGCTGTTCATTTAAAATGTAATTTGTGGAAGAAGTTTCTCCCCTACCCGAGGTTGAAACTTCAACAGCCCTATTTTCTACTAACTCTAGGATAATAATACTCCTTCAGTGAGTGAAGTGGAAAACAGACTCAATTCAGCACTTCAAATAATCTTCCCTACCTTTTTCCTTCCTTGTTTGCCTTATACTTTGACTCCAGTTTCTCATCTTACTATCCACTTAATACAGGATTGAAGCAAGAGAGTAATGAAGATATAGTTGACCGGATGTTTTTACCTGAGTTAATCTAACATGGCTCAACCGGGCAGGTGCTTAGAGCTTGAGTTTTCCTCAAGAGAAACTTGTGGTCCCATCAGATTTTATCACTTTTGGGGACCTTCTTTGGCTAGGGGAAAGCATTTCTCATAGCTTAATGAATCATGTCCTCTGTATGATTCAGAAATCCACCTGGATCAGAAATCCAGCTTCTAATTTCTAGGGCTTTATCACTGCTCTAAGTGGCCCACTTGGTAAGTCTCCAAGGTAATCCTCATGCTGGCTCTCTCACTTGTGGGACCCAAATCTCTTGGTCCTTGACTCAAATGCAGTCCTTGACTCAATGAACTCTGGAAAACAGACAAAATCCATTAAAACAGCAACTCCCCTCTAGGATGCAGCCAGAGCAGCTGAACAGCTTGATCCTCTCCCTCTAGATTTCCATACATGAATGAGTCCCCTCCACCCACTGAGTCTGGGATTCACGTCAAGTTCTTCGGAATTCTAGACAGTTGAAGTCTGTCTAACTGAAATTGGGAGTAAGAGATAGCTCTTGGCCACTCTTCTACCTGGGGGGGTGCTAAAACCATAATAGCTGTCAAACGCTAACAATTCAACGTGAATGAGCTTCCTAAATTACTTCTAAGTCTTTCTTGGAAACTGTGTAATGTGGTTTGTCTAACTCTCTTTGGAATGTAGCCTCTATTATCTTCATTCCTCAGTTGAAAATGAGACAGAGATTTCTATTTTAAGACTCTGTAACACTAATGTACTATGACAGCACAGAGAAAGGACACTGTTGGATGTGCTGTTCTGTAAATCCTCAGCCAGCCAGGCCTTTGGGTAGCACCCTCTGCTCCAGCCTGTGCTTCTAGCCTTTCCTTCTGCTTTTGACTTCCACTCTGTCCTGAAGGCTTGAGCTCTTGGCCATTCTTCTTGTCAGAGCTGTAACTCACCACTCAATTTTTAAATTTTTCCAAATGCCAACATAAGCATTAGAAAATTACTATAGTAAACCACAATTTGGTTTAGTTTTCTTTTGTTTACTCTTTCCTCTTATCTCTTGATAGCATTCTTATATCTTCTTGGTAGAAACTCTATCATATCAGTCTTCATTTCTATCTTATTGCTTGATTTAATTAACAGAATTGAAACATGTCTCTTTTGAAATTAGATGTACTTTTAAAGACATTTATATTTGAATTAAAAACTAAATGTTTAATCCTTAGGATCTCCAATTTTAGCTGTTATAGTAGTTGAAAGAATTACTTGAAATTATATATCATATAAATTTTCTAAAGCTATGATCTCGGTTCTTATATAATATTCATGTGCCAAAATAATCACCAGAACATTACATCAACATTATAAGCACATTTATACTTAAAATTTAAAGTCATTAAATAACGTTAAAAATGAGACAACGACTCTATGATATGTTAAGTAAAAAATAGACAAGTTGCTAATGAATATTGGTTCTCTGTCAAAGAATTGGATCTTATTTTTTATCCATTTTTTATTTAGTCTTGGTTATTTTCCAGTTTTGTTCACATAGGTACGAGAATCAAAAATGATATAGAATTATAACCTTTCTAATCAGTATCTCACATACTGCATAGGTAATAGAAAAATTAATAGTGCCTTAAGGTCAGACTCCGCAAAAATTTTTCTATATTGTAGTAAAGAATTGAGTATTGTAGAGTAAATATTGGCGTTTGTTAGTCTTTGTTATAGTGAATGGGTCATTACCTCTAAGAATAGAATATATTTTCATGTAAATGGGACCAAAAACATCTCTGCAGAGTGTACATTACTCATCTCAATGGGAAGGATGTAGAATTGATGATTCCTGCCAGTTTTAACGAGTTGATTAAGAGAGATAATGTTTAATTACCACTAATTATACCAATGTGCAAAATGATGTGCAGGTCAACAGGAAAACTTCACTACTTTCATATTAAAAAGACATTAATTCATGACACATTTTACATTTAATAATAAAGTGCTTCCTATAAATATTGGAAAGAAAGGTTCATTTGTTAAGTTTTAATAAAGGTTTGGACAATGAAAGGAAGCTGATTTTTTAACTTTTACCCCTTTGTGGGATTTCATTCCCTAGAATTAATGGAAAATGACTCATCAGATAAAGAAGTGAAATAAATTCCCCAGTGTTTCTGAGAAAAGTTATCATGTTCCTTTGAAAAATAGAACTTGACTATTTATTTTATTTAGCAAGTGAAATAACATGTTTGAACATAAAACTGTGTCTCATGGCTTTTCATTGGTGAATATTAATGTCTAATATTTTTATATATAAAATCATTGTGCAGAAGGAACCTTGGGAACTTCACACAGCCATATTTATGCAAGACTAAATGATTTCCAGAGAGAGAGAAACCCCTAAAGTTTTCTAATACAGCATTTTTTTAGTGTACAAGTTCAAATATTGGCTTCTATCTGAAGCTATTTAACTTACTATCTTCTGAGCAAATTTCTGCAAAAGAGCAAATGGAAATGTTAACGCAATTTAATGAAAGCATAAGATGGCCAATTTTAAATAATTGGGAAGTGTGAAAAAAGTATGGAAGGGAAAATTTTTAAATGAATGGATATATCAAGAATGGAATGATTGCTAATGAGCTCAGGAGGAAACCACTGTATTAAATATGGATTTTTCAAGAAATGGTTTCAATACTTTATAATATTTTCTGTATGTCTACTTTTAATCAAAATTGAAAACTTAAATAAAAACAGAAAATGTATCCATTCATAAAGGAAGATCAAAGAGGTAAGGCAAATCAAAGGCATACTTCCTTTTCTTACCCCTTTTGTAGGTCATTGTAAAGCTAGTATTAGTGATTCAGATGGGGAATTTGGAAAGTAAATAATGATTGTAAATGGAAATTTTCTCTAAACCATTAAATGCAATTATGCAAACTACATTGAAAATAGAGAACAGCATGTGATAAAATATTATATAAAATACAAGATAAAATGGTATGTGTATCTTAACTACAATTGTGTGTGTGTGTAAGTACATACCCTCTGTGCCACCTATTGTTGTAGCAATGTAAATGCAGTGAGATAGGTACCCAAATAATATCTACTATAAATACAGTAGTTATAGTCAAGTATTTCCTTTTCCAAACTTACAGCTTTAATCTAATAAACATAAAAGTGTGGAAGAAAAGCAAAACACTTGCCTATCCTTGAGGGAAAGAGAATCAAAACTTCTCTGCCTTTTTCTATTCAGCACTTCTTTCTCTACAGGTTCTTGCGCCATCGTAGAGCTTATAGCTGCTTGATAACATCTGATTTATATTTGGTTTCTCGTATTTCACAAGTGCATTATAACTAGAACTGGAGCCAGAATCTTATTAGTGGGGATGCTATGCAGTGAAATGTCAACATGGGGCATTTGTGTATTACTCATGTTGCTTTAATAGATAGTACATTTTGTGAGAACATGGTCTATTTGAATAATGTGACATTTGGGAGAAGGTTTAAAATTGATTTTATTCAATTGATATTAATGTTGGGTTAAGACCTGGTATAATAAAGAAAATAGATGTGTCATTTTGTTTTTCAGACTGAAGGAGTTTAGGCCAGGAGGCCAACAAAGTTTGAAAGGAGCTTTATGTTTCACATTAATGCCATGTGTTTTGGGCCATCTATTTTCAGAGTATACCTAATATGTTCATTTGAACAGAATGATTGACAAATACCAATCAAATACAGCTTAGGCAGTACCATGTCATGGATTCAGAGAAAAGCATTCTAATACAAGGGAACTGGAACTCATGACGTTACAAATGATCATAATATATATTGTTTTATTGAAATACATTTCACATAGTATATAATTTTAAGTGAATAGAATAGTGTAAATATGCCCCCTGGAAAGTTTTAAGGGACAAAAAGGGTTAAAAAAATGGAGAATTAGCCCATTACGATTTTCTGATTTTTCTCGTGTGCCTGGTTAGTATATCCTACTGAGTATGCTAAGCCCTGAGTAAAGCTAGTCTTGTCTTCTTATACCAGTGTTCTTCTCTGTCCTACCACCTCTGTGGTGTTTAGCTGTCAGTGGAGAGTCCATATTTTATACCCCATCATAAAGATGTAATACCTTGGTTTGAATTTTTATATCTCAGAGAATAGCCATTTTGACTTATTATGAAAGACTTCACAAAGTCCTCCTGTATTATACAGAAAAATGAAAACCAGAAATAATAGAAGTCAAACAGAATAAAAGAAAACAAACTTATCATGTAATTCACATGAAATAAGTTATTCACTTGGATAGTTCAAGGATATTTACACACTAACATAGAAACACTTGCTATTTGCAGCACAGAGGATGTGTCCTCAAGTTGCCCCAACACACCTCATATGCACACTGCAGCCTCATTTTGCTATTCAGTTTAAAAATCAACTCAAAGTTGTAGGACACATGTTGTCTTTCCTTCCTCCTCTCCAACACAGGATTTGTTGTACCATTTTTCTTCTCTTGTTTTCTGAGAAAAAGATTTTGTTTTCCACAATTATTCCCTTCTTAAATCATTTCTTTCTTTGCTTCCTGTCTTTAATGAAGTGTAACATTTAAAGGATGGAGAGTAAGGAATTAATTGTTGGAGTCAGATAATACTTAAAATCCTTGCTGTTACATAGGGGATGTTACAGAATTTCCTAAGTGAGTACAGAGATCTTGCCACGTAGTATTAAACATTTGTGTCTTAAGGGATCCCTTCTAGTTTAGGATCATTCAACAATAAAATGTTTTTCATCTATTTCTTGCCAAATCACTTATCAAAATGTTAAAGGGGAGAGGCCAATGATGGAGTTAAATGACTAGCAACTGAATTTGTCTCTGGAAATTGAAAATATCCATTAATTGGTGGGGATCAATGATACAACTGGTTAGGAAAATATTTAAATGTGCTATCAACATACATATATTTTGTATCATTTAATAATATAAACAATGAAAGTCTTCTAAATGTCTTATAGAAAAAAAGATGTATTTCTAGTGTATTCTTTTTTTATAAAAACATGACCTTTTAAATTATCAACTCCAACAAAGAATAGATATACTAATAAGAAAAAGAATAAAATAAATGAAATAAGATGTTGGATATAGAGAACTGTTATGAAATATCTTGTAAGAGCTGCACCCTGGGCAATAAGATAGATCCCTGAAATGGGCAAAAAAATAGATTAATCCAACATTTGATACAATGTTTTACCTGCAAGTCTTTGCCAATGACTGAACTGTGTCGCAGCACAGAAGCTAAGCAGAATAGAATAAAAATAATAACTGGGAGCCAAAAGACTGAGAAACTAAGCAGAACTTTAAATTTTAATGAGTGGGAAGGAACAAAATAGTTATAGATGTGAGATCTGTGACCTGTGATACCCTGGATGTAAGAATCTGGATTAGCCAGAAAGACCTGCTTTTATAAACAAAGGACCCATCTTGCTTTACCTTAAGGACAGATGGCATAAAGTCGATTGCCCAGTGCTGACTGTGGTGGACACACTCTGAGCTGTCTCCCTGGTGCTCATGTCTTTGTGTAATCCTCTCCCTTTGAGGACCTGTGACTTGCTTCTAACAGAGTATCTCAAAGATTATGGGATGCCAGTCCTGTGATTGTTGTGTTACATAAGAGTCCTTCTTGACAACAGACCCACTCCAAGAGCCTGCTGGTTGGCGTCTTAAAGAAAAGTGATCATGTTTGTTAGAAATTGCAAGTGGCTTTTAAGTGTTGAGTGCAGGCTGTAGGTTTGCCTGTACTCAAGTCCTTCAGGTCTCCTGTTGCTTCCTTCTGTTTCTCTTATACAGAGCAAGATAACCCACAGTTCTGTGATCGCCCTTGTGTTTTCTTGTCCCACTTTTGGTTTGTTTTTGGAGGGTAGAATACCTTCAAAACTAATTTTAGAGTACATGTTTCATGGTTCTTAGGATTTGACACTCAGAGACACACACAGTACTCATGCAAGACCATACAATCATTTCAATAAATTCTGAAGACCAGAATATATTAAATGAACATGATGTAATTATAAGGTCTGAAAGCTTGCTAACCCCCACCCCCAACACACACACCCCACTGGGAATGCTTCATGAACTCCAGAGGAAAGTAACATCTTTTTGGAAACAGTGAGACCCAACTGCCATGAAAACATGCACGCCTCTCAGCCCTCACGAGGATTTGGCCAGAGCAGCAGTACCTTCTGCAGAAGCTCTCTCCTTCCCCCTCTATGGAACACTTGCTACAATAGATCTCAGTGCTGACACTCATTTCGGCCTCAGACCACCTGCACCCAGATGCTCTGAATAAAATCTTGTTAAACCCTCACTCGACCTTGACCTCCTTCCTCTCAGCATCCCTAACATTTGGTTCTAAAACCCTGGAGGCTTGGCTCAGGTTCTGGTGGACTAGCAGCCTCGCCCTGCCTCCTGAACCAGCCGAGAAGAATGCTGGGTTCGGGAACTCTCCTTTCCATTGCTGTGTCTGACATCCACACCGATCTCGATTTTCTGCTAAGTTGAGAGATTCCTTTTCCTTCCCAGGTTCTTCTGGCTCAATCTTTGGTGGTTCTCAGCCCTCGGCCCTGAGAAGTCCTAGCACTGGGCCGGAGAACCCCTCAGCCTCTGGCCTCAACTCAGACTTGGGCGGGGACACCCAACCGATTCGTGAGTCCTCTGTCTCGGTCTTTCTCTTTGAGGGGGGATGCCCTTTCGACTGAGTTTGACCTTTCAGAATGTGGGGAGTCTCTCACTTGCCACTCTTTGGGCCATGGGGAACTCTCAGTCTGTTCCCCCTTAAAAATACCCTCTTGGGCTGCCTTCTGTGTATCTTAGCCAGTCAGGTCTGTCTGAAGACCTTTGGCCCAAGCACCTTGTCTTTTACTGTAATACAGCATGGCCACAGTATAAACTAAACAATGCCTCACACTGGCCAGAGAACGGCACTTCTGATTATGGCGTTCTCACGGACTCGATGCAATGGAAAGTAGTCTGAAGTTCCCCATACCCAGACTTTTCTTTGCACTCCATACACAACCCTCCCTCTGTCAGTCTTGCTGCACCTCTCAGATTCTCTTGATGCACTCTAAACCTCCGGTCTCAGGGCCTGACTCGGGGCCTAAGCAGGTGCCTTCTAAGCCTCCCCAACCAGACTCCATGTCAGAAGCTACTACTGCACAGGCTCCTAGCTCTTTCGCTTTCTATCCTGCAATTCCATCTTTTCTTTTACCCTTAGGGAAATGGTTGGAACAAAGAGCACTATTAGGGTACAAATGCCCTTCTCAATAACAGACATTCAGCAATGTAAGGAAAAATTAGGAAAATACTCTGAGGACCCTAATAAATTTGCAGGTGGGTTTCAAAGACTGAGTGAAAATACAAGGTATTTTCTCACCTTAATAACTTTGAAGGTCTTGCAGATGGCCAGGAAAGTGAACACAGCCATTACTGCCCTAGACTGTGATAACTAAAGGAAAAAAGGGCACTTTGAAAAACACAAGTGGCTCATCTTACAAGGCAGACACCCTTCCTTTCTTTTACAGTTTCCTAGGAATTATAGGGGACAAACAAAAGGTCATGAGTCCTCTTTGCAATTGTTAATGGTTCTGTTATTTTGCTAACAAAAGTCTATACTTCTAAAGGTTACAAAATGTGTTCATAGATTTGCCAGTGGTATTGCTGATTGCTTACTTTTTGTTTGTCAAGAAAACTAAGGTTCTGAGGGTTATGGATTCTAATCAATATAGAAGAAAACGATAGTAAGTGTTTACAGAGAAGGAAGATACAAGGTATAGTGAAACATTTTTAAAGAAACTGAAAGAAAGTAGTTTGTCATAAGGATGGTTACTTGTAAATGACTAAAGAGACAAACTAAGAGGGACTAAAGAAAGTTGCAGAAGGTTTTTGAAGAGAAAATCTTGAGGAAATTTGACATGTAGTTAAACTAAACAAGCTTAACATTCTTCTGACCCATTGTGGTGTCCCTGATGACAAGGCTCAAATCCTAGGGAACATCAGAAAATTTGTTTCAATGCATTTAACAACTGAGACAGCAAAACAGGGAAGAAACAGCAAGAATGAAGACGAGACCAGAGACAGACCAAACTTTTGGCTGCAGTTATAGACAGAACAAGGCCAAAGCCACCTCAGGGTCACCCCAGCAGCCCCAGAAGAACAGCAGGTAAAGGAGCCTACTTTGGTTGTAGAAACCTAGATCTCTAAAACAAAGAGCACACTAGTCCTCCAGAGCAGCCATACTCCCAATGCAAACTAAAAGGGCACAAGAGGAGGGATTGTCCCCTGTTCTGAAGGGAGCAGGGACCAACGCTTTCTCCACAATGGCTGCCATCCTCAGATGGGGCCTGAGGTTCCCAGTGGCTCCCAGAAAGAGAAGACGCCTATTCTCGTTGTAGGAGAGGAACTATGGGTGACCCTTGATGTGGCAGGTAAGCCTGTTAATTTCTTTATTTCATTTCTTTTCTCTTTTCTTTTCCTTTTTTGATTTTTTTATATTCATTTTTATTGTTAGACTTATTGGGGTGACATCTGTTAGAAAGGATTACGTAGGTTTCAGGCATACAATTCTACAGTGCATTGTCAACTTGATGTATAATAAGTTCACCACCTAATGTGACTTCTCTTTCCATCACCTTATATTTAGCTTCCCCCCTCCTCTCCCACCCATTCCCCTTTCTCCCCTCCCTAACCCACTCATTCACAAATAAACATTAAACTATTGATTGTGTCCATGGGTTATTTGTCTATTCATTTCTTTTTTTTCTTTGCTTTCAGTTTTATATTCCGCATATGGGTGAAATCATGCAGTTCTTTGTTTTTTCTGTCTGGCTTATTTCACTAAGCATGATGATCTCCAGGTTCATCCATTTTGTTGCAAATGGCAATATTTCATCTTTTCTTACAGCTGAGTAATATTCCATTGTGTATATGTACCCAGCTTCTTTATCCAGTCATCTGTCGCAGGGCACTTTGGTTGTTTCCATGTTTTGGCCACTGTGAACAGCGCTGCGATGAACATTGGGGTACATAAGTCTTTGCGGACAAAGGCTTTCAAGTCTTTTGGGTAGGTCCCCAGAAGGGGGATTGCTGGGTCAAATGGTAGCTCCATTCCCAATTTTCTGAGGACCCTCCACACTGTCTTCCA
>PVJL010010348.1:0-50115 GCA_004026885.1 Lyroderma lyra | reverse complement strand
GCTCACCGCCCGGGTCCCACAGGCCCCGCCGGGCCCCCGCGCGCCCCCAGGCCCAGTCCGCCAGCCCCGCCGCGTCCGGGGCACACACCTGCAGCAGGGCGTGGGGGGCGATCTCCAGGACCACGGCGTTCTCGGGCACATGCCACAGCGCCTCCTGGAACAGCACGGGGCTCACTAGGTTGTTGACGTTGTACTCAGCCGAGGACGTGCGGGCCAGGCTGCCCTGCCACTGGGCCTCGGGAATGGAGGTGCTGAGCCAGCGCGCGGAGCGGGGCCGCGGCTCCCGGATCACCTGTGCACACGGGCGGCCGTCAGCGCCAGGGCCCTCGGCGCCCCAGGCAGCCCCCGGCGGGGTGGCCGACCCACCTTCTTGAGCGCCCGCAGCAGTGTGGGGGCGATGGCCTCCATGAAGTACGAGTGGAAGGCCAGGCCGCCGGTCCGCACCTCCTTGGCGAACACGCCCTCCTGCTTCAGCTGAGCCACGAACTTGGACACAGCGGCCTGGGGGCGGGGCAGGGCGGGGGCTGGGTGACACGCTGGGCTGCGGCGGAACCCCCCATGCAGCGCTCACCCCGAGACGGGACTGGGGACAAGGCCCTGCCTCCCGGTGCACACCTGGGGTCCCGAGATGGTCACCGTGTCCTCAGAGTTGTGGCAGGCGGGCACGATGCCCGGGGGGCAGCGCTGCTTACACTCCTCCCAGGACAAGCCTGTGGGCAGAGGCGGCCTCAGAGGGCGGTCGTTAATGACTGCCGCGGAGGGACACCTTTACGAGGCGCTGGCCCCCACGCCGCGCTGCACTCCGGGCCCCGGGGCCGTGACCACGGTGCCCCAGCGCTCCAGCAGTGACACTATCCACGGCTCCTCCTGCCCCTCCCAGGGAGGACCCCCCCCGCCCGGGGGGCAGAGTGGGACGGGGAGCACGGGGCCACACTTACCCACGGCCGCCATGGCCCCCGGCGGGATGTTGGCCTCCTTGATGCACTGGCCCCTCCAGTACGCAGCAAGGACAGCCTCCTCCCGAGAGAGGCAGCCGTCGGCGTAGCCACAGGCCACCTCACCCAGCGAGTGTCCGATGATGCCGTCAGGCTTCAGGCCCATGGACACGAGCAGGTCGATGAGGGCGATCTGCAGGGACAGGTGTGCCACGTCAGTGCTGGGCACACCAGGCTGACGGCCAGCACTGTGACGGCAGCCCACCGACCTCCCGGTCAGGTTGGGGCCTGTCCCCCCGCCACACGGCCGCAGGGGTGCACCTGGATGGTGGTCAGGCTCACGAAGGCATTGACGGTGTCGTCGAAGGTGGCCTCGTTGGTGCTGAGCAGCAGCTCTGACACCTGCAGGCCGAGGGGCTTCATGACCGCATCGGAGCGCAGGACGGACTCTCGGAAGCTGGGCAGGCGCATGAGGCTGAGCCCCATCCCGCGCCACTGCGTGCCCATCCCTGCGCCAGTGGGGGGCGTCAGAGTGCTGCCGCGGCGCCCGCTGCCCCTCCCCCGGGAGGGCCTAGGAGCCGGACTCACCCGAGCAGATGAACCACAGTGGTCGCTGGCCGGGGGGCACCTGCTGTACCTCGGGGCCGCCGCCCTGACCGCCCAGCACGGCATAGCCGCGGAAGGGCATGGCGGCGAGGGGCATGGCCGCGATGTCATTAAGCATGTTCACGAAGGCCACGTCCTGTGTGTGCTGCTGGCCCTGCTCCAGCAGGCCCTGCACGCCCTCCGCGGTGCGCCCGCTGGCCAGCAGCAGACGGGGCAGGGCGGTGGGCGGCGCGGGCGCCGGGGGCAGGTGCAAGTTCGGCTGGAGGATGACGTGCACGTTGGAGCCGCCGAAGCCAAAGGAGTTCATGGCCACGTTGCCCCCGCGGACGGGCAGGGGCTCGGTCACCACCTGCAGGCGCCCGTCCTGCAGTGCTGGGATGTTGGGGTTTGGGCTGTGGAAGTGCAAGTTGGGGGCCCAGATCCTGTGCTCCAGGCACAGCAGCACCTGCAGGGGTCAAGCAGTCCTGAAGGTCCTGTGGCCAGGCCCCGCCCACCCCAGGCCCCACCCCGCAGGCCCCACCATCTCCCAGGAAGAGGGGCTGGAGCCTGGACACAAAGGCCTCCTCGGCCGGACCTCACAGGAAAGCCACAGAGCAGTGAGGGGGCCTGCAGCCCAGGAAGCTGCTCCCTGACACGGGAGCCCCAGCGATGATGACCAGGGCCCTCTGGCGACCACTGCCCAGCCTCCCCACCGGCCACCCAGCCCCTGCCCACTGGTCAGGTGGCCTGCCTGGGCTGCCCTCAGCGCATACTTGCGCCCTGATGCCGGGGCCTCGGGGCCCAGAACCGCGCTGGGCCTGTGGGGACCTCCCTCCACCTGGAGGCCCGGACCGGCCCACCCACCTTGGCCAGCGCCGCCAGCCCAGACACGGGCTCCGGGTGGCCCATGTTGGACTTGGTGGACCCGATCAGCAGGGGTTCCCGGCGGCTGTCGCACAGGGCTCGGGTGATAGCGTTCAGCTCCTGGGGGTCGCCGACCTGCGTGTGTGTGGGGGGCACCGGGCGGGTCAGGACTCCACTCAGCGCCGTGGGCGTGGGCGTGGGCGTGACGCTGGGGCCTCACCTTGGTGCCTGTGCCGTGGGCTTCGATGTACTCAAGGGACTCAGGGGACACCCCGGCCGGCTCGTACAGGGACCGGATGAGCTGCTCCTGGGACTTTCCGCAGGGGAAGGTCACGCCTGTGGGGAGGCCCAGGGCTCAGCACCCCAACCGCGTTGGCCTGCGGGGATGGCCCACACCCCAGCCCAGCCCCCTCCAACCTTGCTCCTTGTAGCCGTCCGTGCTGGTGCCTATGTTCAGGATGGTGGCGTACAGGCGCCGTGCCAGGGACTTCTTGGTCAGCAGGACAGCCACCACGGCCTCTGCACGGCAATAGCCGTCCCCTGAGGGCAGAGAGCACCTCAGGCTTAGGGGCTCGGGACCCCAAGCCCTCTGGGTGGAGAGCTCTGGGTGGTGTCAAGCGAGGCTGCCCCCTGACCCCGGGGCTCACCGTCCTTGTCGAAGGACCTGCAGGTGCCCGTGGGGCTGAGCATGCCCAGCTTCATGAACTGCACGGAGGTGTGCGGCTTGAGCAGGACGTTGATGCCACCCACGATGGCCATGGAGCACTGCCCGCTGCGGATGGCCTGGTAGGCGCTGTGCAGGGCCAGCATGCTGGAGGAGCAGGCCGTGTCCAGGCTGACGCTGGGCCCTGCACGGAGGGCACGGTGCGGGGCCGTGAGCCCTGGGGGCCCTTGGCGGGGGAGGGGAGGCAAGGGTCTCCCTGTCCGCCCCACCGTGGGCACCCACCTTTAAAGTCGAAGAAGAAGGACAGGCGGTTGGCCATCATGGCCCTCTGGCAGCCCACCATGCTGTAGCCCAGGAGCGTCTCAGGGTCTCGGCTCAGAGCCTCAGAGGCCTCGGAGCCGCTCGCGCCCACCCAGACGCCCGTGTCCGTGCCGCGGAGTGAGACCGGGTTCATGCCTGCGGGAGGCGGCAGTCAGTCCCTTCTGCTGGGCCCCGGGGCCGCCCCCAGCCCGCTCCCAGCTCTCGGGGGACAGCTGCCCCTCGGCCGTACTGGCTCTGGCTGGTAGCGGGGGGCTCCGTTTCAGCCTAACTGAGGAGCTGAGCAGGGCCGCAGCCGGCCCGGGCAAGGCCCCGGAGGGATGGCTAAGCAGGTCAGGAGGAACTGGGGCAGGGGTGGGTGGTGTGGGAAGGTGGCGCCAGGTAGGGCTCCAGGCTCTGGGTCAGGCCGTGGCCGGAGGCGAAGACACAGGACAGCATTGTCTCCAGGCTACTCCCCGGGCCCCTGGTGCGGCCAGCAGGGTCTGGCAAGCCCCAAGGACCAATGAGCACCCAAACCCCAAGAGCGGCCTGTCCTGGGTCAGGCAAGATAAGGAGACACAGGGAGACAAAGGCCGAGTGTCCAGGCTCCTGAAGGAGGGACACTGGCCAGACCCTGGGGAGTGGCGTCCAAGGTCTCTGGGTGGGGCCTGGGCCGTGAGGAGGCCAGCACCTCTGGCCACTGGGGAGGCCACCAGAGTCTGTCTGCCTCCCTTGCTCTCCCCGCAGAGGGGTGCATGTCCATAGCCCTGTCGTGTTCAGTGTCATCCCTAGGGGCTGGCTAGTGTCTGTTGACCACAGGGGAGTGAGAGCAGGTGGCCCCATGAGGGCCGGCCACCCACCCATCCCGACAGATAGGGGAGGGCGGGGGCGGGGGGGCAGGAGCCCGGGGGCTGGCCCTGGCCCTCACCCTGGGTCAGCCATCCTCCAGGGAGCGAGCAAACTAGGGTATCAGGACATACCCAATACCTGTGTGCAGTTGTGCAACCCCGACCTGCCAAAGGGCCCGCACCCCCGGGGCAGCCTGGGCACCCCTTCCCCTTGGCTCCGAGTTCTACCCTGACCGTGTGGTGCTTTGAGAAGAAGAAAAAGAAGAAAAAAAAAAAGGGGAACACTGTCATCAGGTCGTGGCCCCAGGTTGGCCAGTAGCTCCTGGTGACCCACCTCCATCCATGATGGCTTCGTAGGCGACCTCCAGCAGCAGGCGAAGTTGGGGGTCCATCGTGTGTGCCTGCTTAGGGTGGACCCCGAAGAAGGCGGCGTCGAACTTGGATAGGTCCTTCAGCTTGCCGGCTCGCTTGGGCAAGCCGTAGATTCCTGTGGGCACGCGCGGAGGCATGGATGGCGCCTGTCATGGGACATCGCAGGCCCCAGGGCCCGCAGGGGGCGTCCCTGCTGGGGCGGGAGCTGCAGGATCCCCAGGAGGGTGGCCAGGCCCGGTGCCATGGAGCCACATATGGCCGTGACCCCAGCCCTGCTTCTGAGAGGGGGTGGCCCGCGAGCAGAGGGCACAGCCGCATCCTAGCTCGCTGACTCACAACCTGCAAAGCAGGTAGAGCCGCCCTGCGGAGGCAGCCGCTGGGCGTGAGGGAGTCAAACCAGCTTCCCAGGTGCGGGGCGCCCACCTGCCCCGGGATACGCGGGCCAGCGGTGGCCGGCTGGGCTCTGCAAGGACAGGTGCTGGGGCTGACCCCCAGCCCACTCACCGGCCTTCCACCGCCTCTCGTCCTCTGTCACCATGTCCACGCCGCCAATGAGGTTGTCCCAGAACTCCTGCAGGTTGTCCGACTCAGGCAGCCTCCCAGACATGCCGGCGATCACTACCTCCTCCATGCTGCTCCCTGCAGGGCGGATGCTGCTCAGGTCCAACCCCCGGCACCTGCCCTCCTCCGCCTAGCCCACCCCTGGGTCTGAGGGCAGCAGCCCAGAAAGCCCCAGACCAGGGGCCAAGTGGCCGGCTCCTGGACCTGTGCACCCCAGATGCATGCCCAGGGTGTGTGTGTGTGTGTGTGTGTGTGTGTGTGCGCGCGTGCGTGTGGGGATGTCAATTCTATTTGTTTTGGTTTTTTTTGGTTGGTGCCCTGAGCGGGGACCGAACCCAGGCCGCTGTGGTGAGAGTGCGGAGGCCTAGCCACTACACCACCAGGGAACCCCAGAGAAGGAAGGGCCCAATCCCTTCCCAGGACAGCAAGTCCAGCTAGGGAGGGTGCCAAGGCAGGAGGGGAGGACAATATGGTGGGTGAGAAGCAGCACTGGCCCACACTGACCAGCTGCCCTGCACGGCCGGATGCCAGGAGCGGTCCAGACTTGGGGGGGGGGGGGCTCGGGTTCAAAGCCGGGACACTGTGGGTGCCAGGGCCCAGTAGGGAAAGGTAGGGAATGGATCAGGCGCCAGGCAAGTGCTGCCCAGCCCCACACACCTGTGCAGGGGAGGCCTCCAGATATGGCTTGCCTGACCACCCAGACCCAGGCACCCCAGGTGCTCACAGAGAGAACCCTGTCCGCCCAGAACTTGTGTGTCCAGGATGGAGGCTCCCGTGCAGCCTGCTGAGGGCAGGGGCAAAGCCAGAGGTCATCTGGCAACTTCCGACAAGGCCCTGGGGCCTCCTGGCGCTGAAGACCAGTGGACACACCAACCCTCGGCCTCCGTAGGTCTCTCTGAGCAAAGGTCGGCGGAGTGGAGGAGAGACACAACTTCCTTGGGTGGCCGAGTGTCCCCGAAGCGGGGGAGCCCCCTCCCCCAGGCGCTGAATAAAGAGCGCTTTGCCGGCCGGGGCATCAGCTCCCGGAGGCTGCTTCCTGCAGAAAGCGCCGGCTCTGTTCGCCCCTACTTGCTATTCACGCGGAGTCCGGAGAGGCCCAGGCGGGGGGTGGAGACCCCCGCGGTGCACACGGCCTCCCCAGCCCGCCCCGCCGCCACCGCACCGGGCGGGAGCTGCTCGCCATCCCGGAACTTCGGGGGCTCCGGGCTGCGCCCACGTGGTGGGGAAGCCGTGCCCACTCGGGGCCTCTCCGCCACATCCCTCCCTTCTTCCCGGCCCTCCGGTTGGCTGGGAAGGCGCCTGCGGGCCTCCGCAATCCGGCACACGAGGCGAGGGGGTGCCGCGGGTCGAGGGGCTCAGGAGTCCAGCCCGCACGGAAACCTTTGCAGGCGCCAAGAGGCCGGGCGCTCCCCAGGCGGCGGGGGCTTCCCCCGGCTCCTGGGGGGTCCGCGGCCAGCCGGCCCACCCCACCCCCAGACCAAAATGGCTGTTGGTGGCGCTCCCCGGCGTCCGCCCCTTGCCCTCGCCCACCTGCCCCACCGGGCCGGGGCGCGGCGCACAGGTCCTTCCCCATCCGGCTCCGGACGCGCCACCAGGGCTCCCACGCCGGACGAGAGCTCGGACCAAGAGACCGCAGCGGGCCCCGCGGGGCGCACTCTCCTCCTGCGCGCCCCGGGGCCGGAGGATGTGGGCCGGCGGCACCCTCTGAGCCCGAGCCCGGCCCTGGCCCCGGCCTCCTCGCCGCTCGTACCTGGTCTGGGCGCGGGCGGCGATGCGAGCGGGCGACTGAGATCCGGGATGGAGCGCAGCGGAGGGCAGGCCAGGCCGCTGCTGTCTCTCTGGCTCCCTCTAGGCCGGCGCCGACTCTATTTAACTGCGGCCGTCCCCGCGAGGACACGCCACATGGGCTGACAGCTTGGCTGCGCCGCCCAGGCCAATGAGCGTCGGGGCTGCGCCCCAGGACCCAGCGCGCCGCCGCCGGTGGGGTGATGCCGCGCGCCACCGCCGCGCGCCGGGATCTTGCACGGGGGCGCGCTCGGGTGGGGGGGCGGCGGCGCCGGGATGGTGGGCCGGGGACTCGGGGGGCGCCGGGCGGGGCGTGCCGCACCACTCCGCCCCCCACTTCCGTTCCGCGCCCCGAGGGCACGCAGCGCGCCCCGCCTCCCGGACCCGCCCCCACCCCCGGGGCCATGCGGGCCACGTGTGCGCGGCGCGAGGGTGAAATGGGACAGGGCGTGTTTGGGCCATTCTGGGAGTGGGGGGACGGTCACTCTGGGGACACACCGGAGTCCAGACGGACCACCGTCAGACAAACGCACGAGCTAGTGTCCCGGCCGCACTGAGCCGGCCGGAGGCGTGGCTCGTTTCGCCACTGCGGCCAATCGGGGGCCGGGGGCGCGCGCGCGGGCCCAATGGCGGCGCGCGGGTGGGCGTTGCTAGGCGATAGGGTGATGGGCCGGCCTCGAGCTGCGCGGGCCGCTGCGGTCGTTGACCCGGCCGAGGGCACGCCGGCCGGGGTTACTGTCGGTCACCGCGACGCGGTCCTGGTTCTTCCTTCCCGGTGGTCCCACTTCACGGGCCCGGCGCGGGAACTCGGGGGACGCCTCCGGGGCCAGGCCCGGGGCCGAGCGGGCGCACCCCCGGCTCCCCGGAGCCGGCCGCGGGTTGGGGGCGCGGCCATCTGGCGAGCGGGCTCTGCACGGACACCGCTTGGTGTGACTGGAACAAAGGAGCCTCCCTGGGCAGAGGCACCCACGCGCGCTCACGCGCACCGGCGAGGTTCCGCTCTGCGTCTCGGCTCACTGGCGCGCGCTCCCTTGCAATTCTGCTCCAACCGTTACGGAACTTCCAGCTCCCTGCCCCGCTGCTCCCTGCCCCGCTGCTCACTGCGCGCCGCCCGCGCAGTGGAAGGACGGGCAGGACCGGACACGGCGGGAGAGGCTTCGAGGTCCGACAGCTGAATCGCTGTCCCGAACGTCCTCTCCGCGAGGTTGACTCGCTCCTGATGTGAGAGCTTATCAGGTCCCTGGGGCCTGGGGCCAGGAGCCGCGGCCGGGCAGCTGGGCCCCAGACCCGGGGCGTGCATCGCGGAGGGCGGCTCGGACGCTCGCTCGTGGGCTCCTAAGTGCTCCTACCGAAAGTGATTCGGCGTCTCCATTCACCTTTTCAACTAAAGGAAGTCACAGGGCCTTGGCTCAGGGACCGGGCCACGCCGGAAGCAGCGCCGCGCCGCGCCCCCACCCCCACGCCCCCATCCCCGCGGAGCAGCTCTGGCTTGCGGCTTCGCTTCCTGGCGCAACCGCAGTCACCGCCATTGCCTCGCTCCCGGTCGGGAAGCCCGCGCGCCGGGGGGCAACAGAGTAGGAAGGGAGGGAGGGCGGAGAAGTCCATTATCAGCTGTCTCCTAAGTGCAGAAAATAAAACCAGTGCAAGGCGGGAGGACACGTGACGCTGGGCTGCACGTTCGGAGCCCCCAGGCGACAGACCCCAGGCCGTCCCCAGCCTCCGGGTCCCCAGTCCCCTAGTCAGAACCAGTTTCTTAACCCCTTTTCCTCCGACTCTTAGCCTTAAACTCTAGAATGTTCCCAGCCTGGCTCATGGGACGTCCACTGCCTCCAACTTTAATTACCCTGAAGCTTGTGATTCCTGTCCCCTCCCCACTGTTTGCTAATCTTATCGTTAGGACCCAGCCTTCCCTTCAGGCTACACGAGCCCCAGTCCCTGGGTTGAAGATGACGCCAGAATGACCGGTTGGCCAGAGGAAAGACCTCAGGCTCCATGAAACTTAATGGAACTGTCATGGAGCCCATGTGGCCCCCAGAAGAATGCCAAGATTGCCCCCGAAGAGTTCCCCCCTTAAACACCCTCAAACGGGGGAGTTCCCTGCTGGTGGAGTGAGTGGGCTTTGGTGCTCTCAGCACCACGGCCTGGGTTTGATCCCCGCTCAGGGAACCAACCGGAAAAAAAAATTTAAAAACCTCAAACCACGTAGGAAGAGACTGTTTCCCTCTTGGGTCAGCGCCCTGCCTCCAGGCTGGAGGGGAGGCTTTTCCGTCCCTTTCTCCTTTATGTCTTTTTAAAAGTTTCTTTCCCCTTTAAACTGCCCATACAGGCATTATGCTCCCCTTCCCCTGGGGACCCTACCTGCTTGGGGTACCTGACTCCCCGCGTGGGGACCCTACCTGCTTGGGGTACCTGACTCCCGGGGTGAATCCCGGTGGGCCCCATCTTTCCCTTTTCCAGTCTCGAGAACCCCTGGAGGCCATCTCTGGGGACTGGTGACCTCGGGCGGGGCCGGAAGCCCAGAGCAGCCCCTGGGGTCTGTCCCCAGCTGGCACAGGCCTTGGGCGCCCTTCCGTCACCCCCAGTGGAAAGGTGATTCTGGGCAGTCAACATGGATGACAGCATTGGACCCCAGGGACTCTGTGCTCCTCTGGCCTCACTTGGGCTTGTTCCCAGCCCCAGGGACAAACCTTCCTCCTCCTGCCCTCCCCAACGGTGTCCTCTATTGCCACAAACTGACCTGGTACCTGTGGGGGCCGCAGCCTGAGCTTAGACCTCCCGCGGGCTCTTTCCTGCTGCGTCTGTACGACCCCCAACCCCCCCACCCCCGTCTGGAAACCACCCCCTTGGACGGGCGCTGGCAGCACCACCATGGCCTGAGGTCTGGTCCGCTCGGCCTGGGTTTCTGCGTCCCTGGCCTCCTCCCCAGGCCACCGCGGTCCCGGAACTGGGCTACGGCCAATACCGATGGTAAAGAGAGGTTTCCTCCTAAGGGATCACAATAACCCGTTTCGGCAGTCACTGTGGGGGAGGGTGCTCGGCCGTTTCAGATAAGACGCTTGATCCAGACAGACACCAGGAGGTGGGAAGGTCAGTGGGAAGGTCGTAGCCTAGCAAGGAGATACAGGGAGCGTCCCAGAACTCAGAGTACAGCCATTTGAGACGCTGGCTACGTCGTGCAGCCAGCAGGGGACACCTGGAGGGGACGAGACCAACAGTCCGTGGCTCCAAGGCCTGGGCACCAGGGTGGGTGGCAGGGGACGCTGTGCCCAGGAAGGGCCACGTCCTATTCCCTGCCTCGCTCTGTCTTGCCTTATAGATGGGTGACCAGCACTCCGTCCCTTGGGAGTCCCCACTTGGCTGCATTCCACTAAGCTGGAACAAGTCTGACCCTCCAACACTGAAGGAAAGGGGACGGGCCTTCCTCTGCGACACGGCTGGGCCTCGCTGCCCGTCAGAGGACGTGCACATGGCCATGGCACGGGACTTGAAGCTATCAGTACACAGATCACTTTGGTCACAAACGGGGAGCGTGGACAGAGAGACACCGAACGTCCCGGTCTTCACGGCTCTCGGAGACGATTCTGATCTCTGTTGCTCCTGCAGAACAGACCCCTCCGTCCGGCCCGACCACCTCGGCACCCGGAGGTCCTAACTCGGGGACAGCCCAGCAGACGTCCTGCAGTGTCCTCCCACGAAGGGGCCAGAGGAGACGGCCTCCCCGAGCTGTCCCTCCCACCATTCACAGGGGCTTCTGCCCCAAAGACTGGCCCTCTGCACGGGGAGCCTCACACGCGACCCTGGAGGGGCTGCTTCCCTCTCGGGTCAGCCCCGGCCACGTCTCGGGGTGCGCTTCCTTCCCCAATAAACTCCTAGCCCCTTCGCACTGTCACTGCTTCGAGCCCAGCGGAGGGGAAATCACCGGTGCGCCACGTGCGTGACAGGGGCGCGGGGTGAGGCGGGAGCTGCTGCACAGCACGGCCGTCCCCAGGGAGGTGCGCCACGTGCGTGACAGGGGCGCGGGGTGAGGCGGGAGCTGCTGCACAGCACGGCCGGGTCCGACATCCAGGCCCCACGCGGGGCGGCGCCCGAGCCAGGCAGGGCGGGGACACTGCCTATGCTTTCCTCGGGTGCATGCGTGTGCCCGCTCAGTGGGAGTGGCCTCACAGGACGGGAAGGCGCGGGGCCACCCAGGCGGCCCGAGGGCGCGGGGTGTGCCATTATGGCTGACGCCTGACGTAGCACACAGCGCACAAGCCGCACAAGCGTCAGGCCGGGCTGTGGCGGTCCGTGGGACGTGCTTCTCCGGTGGGGAGTGTGGGTGTGGCTTTGTGGCACTTGGACTGAATGGCACCAGCGTGTGTGTGTGTGTGTGTGTGTGTGTGTGTGTACGCGCGCGCGCATCTGTGCGCGCGCATGTGTGTGTGACCCTTGCAGGTGCCCCGTCTGAGGCCACCTCCCCCACTCAGCACCCCCAGCAGGGCACGTGGCGGGGCTCGGGGAGGTGCCCTCGGTCCGCCCGTGGGGGTCGCCCAGCTCCGTGGCGCTCACCACTCACAGGCCCCCCAGCCTGGGCAGTGCTCTCTGGGGCACGTGTGCTCTGCAGGGGGGCGTCCCACCCGCTGGGGGCAGGGACACAGGCCGTGGGCTGGTGGGGGGCCGGCCTGGCCCAGCCCCGACGCCGCGACACCTCCTCCCAGGCAGGACAGGTCAACAGCTCCCAGGCCAGCAGGCGGAGGCTCGGCTTTAATGGGCTGTGCCCCCGTCCGGGAGGCCCCCAGCAGCACCGGGGCACCTGCACTGCCGCTCCCAGCCCCCTCGTGGGTGCCACGTGCACCTCACGCCCCAAGCACGACAGGGGGGACGGGAGGCGGGTGGGAGCGGCCCAGGACGTCAGTCCTTGCAGTTGTAGTTCCGGATCTTGGGGGGCTGCCGGCCGCCTTTAGGTTTTGCAGGGTGTGCCCGGGTGGGTCTGTCGGGCTTGGCCCAGGCTTCCATCTTCGTCCCTTTGATGGCCATGGGGCTCCCGTCAGGCTGCGGGGGGCTGGCAGCTGCTGGAGGCGCCGTGAGCTCTGCCAGGTGAAGAAAAACGAGAAGCTGGAGCTTAGACAGCGGCTTGCAGGTGCGGGCACAGGACCGGGGCCCCCCACATCGGAGACTGCCACGCCGAGAGCCCCCGCAGCCTGTCACCTGGAGGAGCCGGAGCTGCTGGCCCTTCCCCACCTGACTGGCCCTACTCCTCTCCTAGCCAGCTGACGGGGCCGCAGGGTTCCTCTGGGGACCTCACGGTTCCTTCGGGGACTGCTGCTGGTCCCTGAGCTGCCGGCCCGTCCAGGTGTGGCTCCCCCGGGGCCAGCGGTGTGGCCATGGGAGTGTGCCTGCCCGCCGTTTCCTGCCGTCATTGGCAGGGGTACCCAACCCCCGCCCTGGTTGCAGACCCGTCAGAACCAGGATGGTGTCTGTTGGCGTGGCTCAGGGTGGCCCAACGTGGGCCCGTGCTGGGCAGTGGGGGGGGGGGGGGCAGGGCGGGCCGTGAGGGCACTCAGGGGAGACTGGGGGCAGAGAGCCTGTGGGGGCTGGTGCTGCCCTGCTGGGGGCATCTCCCCAGCTGGGCACGCAGGCCCTGGCCGCCGTGGGCCCCCTCCCCGACTCTGTCTGGGGGGTCGGGTGTGGGGAGGGGTGGCGGTGGGGCACGACAGAGGCCAGGACCGTGACAGCTGGGGGCTCAGGGAGGTGGCTGAAGGTAGCCAGCTCTGGTCCCCCTTTGGAGGGCAGAGGCCCGACTGGGCAGTGGTGGCTGCCAACCGGCTTCAGGACGCTGGGGTCACGCTGCCTCCCGTCCCCCTGGCGGCACTCCCACCGCTGCGTCCCCTGTGGGGTAGCGTGTGTGGCCTTGGATTGGCCCTTTCAGAGACCTGAGCCTGAACCCCGAATAAACAAGATAAAGTTCACGGCAGGTCCACTTTCAGAAGGGGCACGCGGGGCCGCGGGGCCGCTGGGCCGCAGGAGGTCCTCGGGCCGGCTGCCCAGCCTCTGGCCCGGTGGCAGGCGCTCTCTGCCCCTCTTGGCGGGGGGACAGCTGCCCGTCAGGCAACGCTGCCCTTTTCCACAGAAGCGGGGCCCCAGGGAGGGCCCCGCACGCGCACGCGGCCGCCCACGTTGCTCAGGGCGCCGAGGGCGGTGAGCCTGGCCAGAGGTGACCCACGCCGGCCCGGCCCCGGGCTCACGCCCTGAAGGCCCTGCAAGGTCCCTCGGGGCCCACCGGCCCCTTCCAGGGAGCCCCTCGGGGCACGGGCACGCAGTGGAGGCTCAGCCGCCTCTGCACGGGGCGCAGCGTCACCCCCAGCACGGAGGGCCGTCCCCAGGTCTTCGCGCCCCTCTGCCGCCCTTGGGAGGGCGCCTCGGGCCTCGTGTTCCGCTGTGTCCCCACTACTGGCGTCAGCGCCCCTCCATGGGCCTTTCTGAACGGCCACTCCCGGCTCACAACGTGCACGCCTCCGACTCGCAGCGCACGTCACGTCACATCACATCACGTTCGAAGCCTTACGGTGTGTCCCTCCCCTTCCTGCCACCGTGACCGCGCGCGCTTTTGACGGTCACTCAGCTTTCAGGGAAGAGTGTAAGCGGGCCGGCATTTGCCTGCGTACCGGTCCCCCGCGTCTGGGGCTGACCCCCGGGGGTACGCGCGCACCGCCCCCCGCCCCCGCGTCTGGGGCTGACCCCCGGGGGGACGCGCGCACCCCCCCCCCCCCCCCCCCCCCCCCCCCCCCCCCCCCCCCCCCGCGTCTGGGGCTGACCGCCTGCGGCCCCACCTTGTCGCGCAGCCTGAAGGACAGGCACCCTGCGGCGTTTCTGGGAGCACTGGGCTCGGGCTCATCGGGCCGTGGGCGCGTGCACAGGCTGTCCCCTCTGAAGGGCCCTCCTGCCGCGTGTGCAGCTCTGCGACAGCTTCCCTTCCTCCCCGCGAGCCTCTGGCTTCCCCGACCTGAGGCCTCTCCCAGTTCCCGCGTGCACGCGCTTCTCGGGGAACGTGCCCACGACTGCGTCTCCGTGAGGCCGCTTCTGCAGGTTTCTCTTTGTCCACGACGTTCAGAGACCTGGGCACGACCCCCGCTGGGCTGCACGCCTGTGTGTCCGAGCCGCGGCCTGGGGTCAACTCGGAACGGTGGGAGCTTTTCATCAAGGGGGGGGGCAGGCCACTATTTCTCCAAATGCTTTTGCTGTCCCCTCTCCTGTCAGACTCCGGGACACTCCCCTCCGGGTCACCGGGGCTGCTCCCCGCTGCGGCTGTACGTCCCCGGGAGAGGCGGCTGCAACGTCTCCCACGCGGTTGCTCCCCGCGTCTCCGAGGGGCCGCTGGCCCGACCGACGAGCTCTCCCCGCCAAACACTGCGCTCCTCTCGCGCGGGAGGTGTGTTTGCTTCTTTTCGTGTCTTCGGTCGAGCTCCTGCTTTTCTTCTGGTTTTTTTGTTTTTTTTTTTTTTTTGGGGGGGGGTGCTTCCCTGAGCGGGGGTCGAACCCAGGCCGCAGCGATGGGAGCACCAGAGCCCAGCCACCACTCCGGCCAGAACGCCTTCGTGTCCTTGTCTGCCTGCCCCTCGTTTCTGCCACTTCGGGGCCTCCCTACCGATGTTCCTGAGTACGGTCAGGTGCTCCCGCTCCATCACGTGCCTCGTGGTCTCCACCTGGATGTCCGGTATCGTGAACACGGCCGAAATGTCATCGTCATCGAGCAGAGCGGCGGGCCGTCCCGGCAGGCAGGTGCACTCCTCGTTTGGTTATTTCGAAGGCTGCTTCTGAGCTTTTCTAGGGTGCGTCCACATGGGCCTTCGCTGCAGGGGCAAGCAGCCAGGTACTGCTGAGGTGTGACCGCAGGGGGACTCGCCACTGTGCAGGCCGGAGCACGCAGGCTGCTTGTCTCCGCTCTGCCTGCATCCGGGCTCGGGCACAGGAAGCCTCGCTGCTGAGCTCCCGCACGCCCTCCCCGCGCCCACGGCCCAGGGGGTGCCCTCAGGCAGAGAGGGGGTCCCCAGAGCTCGCGTCACTGCCGTCCTCTCAAGGGTGGCAGCCCTGCGCCACCTGTGCCCGACGTCTGAGACGGGGCCTTCCTACACCTCGTCCAGCCCCCACTCGATCCTGGAGGGACGCGCTAACAGCCTGGCTGGAAGCGGCCGCGAGTGCGGCCAGGCCGCGGCCCCGGGGTGAACGCCGTGAGGAGGACGCGCTCCGGCTACGTCCTGGAGTGTTTACTTTGTTCTCAAGGTGATTTCGACACAAGTTCTCCGGGTGGTGCCAAGTGCTTCCCCGTAGCAACGTCAAGAAAGGAGCCAACAGGGAACTATTTGCCCATCTTTCTCAACAAGTTTACAGGGTGCTCCGCGCTCCTTAGAGTCTCAGGCTGTGACACCCGTGAAGCAGGAAGCTGGTCGCTGCCCCCGCGGAGGGCACAGCTGCCCGGTCCTCTGACCGACATGGTGCCGGCGTCCTCGGCTGCAGTTACAAGAGGCATGGGCTGGCGCCTGCCTGGCTGTCCCCTCCTGAGAGTCAGAATGGGCAGGGCCAAGGGGACAAAGGCAAAAGCCGAGCGACGGGAGAGCCCGACCCCCTCACGCCTGGTACCCTGTCACCCTGGAGCGGTCGTGGTCACAGCGCTCGACAAGCCGCTGTCCGGCTGCTGCGGGGAAGCTCCCACGGCTGACTGCCTCCCGGGGCCCCTGACGGTGGCAGCCAGCCCGTGAGCGAGCCCTGAGGGAAGGCACTTCACCTTGTCCCCAGGGCTCCGCCCGGGCCTTGCATCAGGACATGTTTCTGGCGCAGAGGACGGCCCTCCCCTGGCCCGTGGCAGCCTCGCTCCCCGTGGGGCAGGCTGGCCAGCCTCTAAGCCGTGTCTGGAAGGTTCTCCTTGTCCTGACCACATTGTCGGCACACGAGGAGCCTTGTGCAGCTTCCCAGCCGCAGGGGGTGCTCTGGTCAGCACACAGGCCCGAGCGCCCAGATGGGCCATTGGGACACGACCCTCACGGGGAGCGTACGGTGGGAGCACATGCTCTTCCACAAGGTCACCCGTCGTGGTGGCGTCCACCTCTTCCTTGACATCACAAGCCACTGTCCCCTCTGTCACTCGAGTGCAGCATGGGGTGACTGGGCCCCCGTTTCACAAGGGTGGGGCACACCCCCGGGCTCAAGGACACGTGGACGAGGTGACATGAAGTTCCCACGTTCGGAGTGCGTTTTTTTTGGTTTGTTTGTTTTGTTTTGTTTTGTTTTTTTTGTCCCCTGAGCAGGGCTGGGCCGGCAGAGCTGTGGCTGAAACACAAGCTGACTTCAGAGGAAGCCCCAACCGTCTCCCCGTGATGCCGGGAGGGGGACAGAGGCCGTCGCCCAGGCGCGCGCTGCGTGTGTGTGGTGGTGCACGGGGGACACGTCGTCTCAGCGGGCGCCGCGCGGGGCCTGCCCCTTGGAGCCGCCGCAAGCTCTTCCGTTGCGTGCCGCCCACGCAAAGCCAGCCGTGGCTCCTTGCTACAGGGCCACGCGTCCCCGGGAGTGCTCAGCTCCGACGCCTAGCTGCGGTCCGGCCCACACTTGGTTTTCCTTTTTAATTCCTGGCCAATATTAAAGGACTGAAACAGTCTAAATGAAAATGAGGTTTCCGGCTCCTCTCGCTCAACCAACAGGAGGAGCTGGCTGGACCCGCGCCGCCGTGGACGGCCGCTGTGTGTGGCG
This sequence comes from Lyroderma lyra, assembly GCA_004026885.1. Taxonomy (NCBI): domain Eukaryota; kingdom Metazoa; phylum Chordata; class Mammalia; order Chiroptera; family Megadermatidae; genus Lyroderma; species Lyroderma lyra. Next base: position 33,484 of record PVJL010010348.1, on the reverse strand, counting down.
CCATCACCGCCTCTCAGGCCGGCAGCCAGCAGGGCCTGCACACGTGCCCCTGGCCACCCGCTGCTGGGGCCGGGCCCTGCCTGGGGCACTCAGGGTCTGGGGTCAGCTGGCAGGGAGTCCGACCCCGATCGACCGGGAGTGACCTTGGACGCGTAACCCAGCGTCCCGACAGGTGAACGGAGAGGCCGGCCGGGGACGGACCCGGCCCGCGGGGCTCAGGGAACACGGTGCAGGGGCCACGAGCACGGCGCGTGTGTTCTGTCTGGGTCCTGAGACGTCAGCGGCCGCTCTGTCACCTGGTTCAGATGCCGTGTCCATGGAGGGACCTCCATGAAAATGTCTGCGCCACACAGGGTGTGAAAGGACTTTGTGTGAGCAGCCAGGTGACAGGCTCCCGGGCACCTTACCTTAACACGCGACCCAATCCTTTCTAAAGGAAAACAATTTTAATTTCAAAACATTTCAGTGTTATTTTCAAAAGAACAAAAAAAAACTCTAAGGAAAGACCCCAATGCGAACGCAGCGCCCCTTCAGAAGTCGTGCCCCCTCGTCAGCAGTTTGAGGGTGGGGGCGCCAAGGGTGCCGGGTAAGAGGCACCCCCAGGAGGAAGCAGGGTGCACGTCGGGGCCTCTCAGACCCCAAGGAGACGGGGGAGCTGCTGCGCGCTCAGAACACGGTGGGCTGGGACGGTCCCCGGCTGGGACGTTCCTCAGCAGCTCCCTGCCCGTGCTCCGCCGGACCCTGGTGACGACCTGGCCCTCCCTGAACTCTGGGGAATGGAACAGAGGTTGGGACTTGGGACATCTGGCTGTGTGCTACATGGCCCGGGGCCACCACTGGGGACCTGGCCTGGTTTCCTCACTTGAAAACGGCAGCCCAGTAGCTCTGTGGCATGAGTTTGCCCTGGGGGTTAAGTCCCTTAGCATGGCGAGCCTGGAGGACACCGGGCACTCGGTGAGCACTCGGCTAGCGCTGGCCTTTCGCAGTCCTCCCCCCACGTTAAGACCCATCAGGTCGCTGAACTGCAGGTACAGGTAACTGTGGGCCCCCTCCCCCCGGCCAGCCCCCTTCCAGAGCTCAGGGTCCCACCCTTCCGTGTTCTGACATTCTCAAATCAGAGCGAACGTTGGTCCTACTTCAAAGCACCTGGAATTTAAACTGAAAACCTCCGGCGAAGCACCGTTGTCCACCTGTCAGGCTGGTGAGATGGCGAGTGGCCACAGCCTGCGGCCGCCCCACGGGGTGCTCACGGGCTCGGGGCGCGCACGCGGACCCGGCCATGACGCCCCTCTCGGTGCCCCTCTGGCCTCCCAGGGACCTGCCTGCCGCGGCTCTGACGAGGACCCACCCCAGCGCGGAGAGGGCCCGCCAGCTGTGGGGGTCCTGGCACCGAGAGTCACCGGCAGAGACGGAGCCTGCGGGGCCAGCTGGGCACCCGCTGGGCGCTGAGGGGACAGGGACAGGGACTGCGAGGGCGCAGCGAGCGGAGCAGGACGGGAGAGGGAGCTGGGACCGACCCCACCGCACACCCGAAGAGCCATTTCACCTGCCAGCCACGGAGCTGTCCCTCACAGCTAGAGGCGGAGCCCCCTTTGCTCCAGTGGCCGCCCCACAGCCTGCAAGGTTGACACACCGACAAACTGCCCTCCCAGCAGGCCGTGCAGCTGCCTCGCCCGCCCGGGGCCGCTGTGTGCCAGGGAGGTCAGATGCCGGCCTCTCGGGGTGAGTGCTCACATCACTGACCTCTGTTACACTGCTTAGCAGTGTCTCCCGGTTTGCTTACTGCTGGGGTTAAAAAGGAATTATCCGAGCAACTTGTGAATTTTCTATCACATCTAAGGCCAACCTCCCGGTCGTCGGCAAATGCTGTTCCGACTCCACACGCTGTAGGTCTGACCCCGAGCTCTCCTGGCTCCAGAAGGACCCAGGCTCTGCAGGAGGGGCTGTGCGCCCCCAGCCCCCACCGCGCGCTGACCACCAGAAGGGCCAGGTCTCAATGTCGCCTCTTCCCCACTGCTGTCACTTCAGGAGAAACTGTCCACACTTGAGGTGGAATGACGCTACCTGGTTACTTCAACTGGAGAAAACGGCTGCCTGTGTGACGCTTGCATTGGCAACACTGTAACCCCGGAAGGCCACACACAACCGAGTTCTCGTCCTCCTAAGCGTCATCATTTAGGTCCCAGTGAGGTTTTACAAGTGTCGTCACACAACGCAGGACCACCTGGGGTAATTCAATCTCGCGTGTTCAAACGCTCAAGCTACGAGGACAGGAGAAGCCGTGTCCGTGACTCGGACAGCCTGACTGCACTGACCGCGGCCTTTTCCTCCAGCTAAACCTTCCCGGGCTGAGCCAGAGCCGAAGCTGAACCGTCCGTGCTTTCAGATCGCACGCCGCCACCCAGCAACGTGTCCGACTGTGTGGCCCAGCTCCGCTGCCTGGGGGGCCCCGCGCCGCTTCCTCCAGGCCGCCTCCCAGAGTGACTGGTCAGCGGGAGGCCATGTGACCTCGCAGCCAGGGTCACAGAAGCTCCAGGGAAGGAAAACAAAGGTAACCGAAGAACTCGCTCAGAGGAGAGACACGCGCCTTCTGCCTTCTGGGCCCTGGTGTGACGGGGGCCACCTGGGAGCCATTGAGGGGATGAGCCTGTGCGGCCCGGTCCGCACCCCGAGGTGCCGTCACTCTCTAAGGGTGCTTCCGCGGGACGAAGCTGGAGAAGTGCCCTTTCACGTTCCTCCGTCCGCCCTGCAAGAGCATCTGCACCCACACACACCGCCCTGACTGTGTCCCCAGGCCGACTCCGTGCCGCCTCTGTCACAGCGGGAGAGACATCACGGCCAACTGGCGGCGTCGGGGTGTCCGTTTCACAACGCCTCCCCTGCAAGCCTCCCACGTGCCCTCAACGCCCCGGCTCTGTGCCGCTCTCGAAAGGGCAAGCGCAGGGAGCCTGGGAGGACCTGCGTGCCCACCAGCAGGCCTGCCGCCGTGTCGGCTCTCCACGGCACGACCGCTCCTGCCGTCAGCACTCCAGCAGCGTCCGGCCCAGACCGTCCTGTTTGGGTGTTTGCCGAGCTGTCAGCCGCGGGGGCGCATCTCCCGCTGGGCCGAAGGGCAGACGGGCTTGCCACCCGCTACGAAAGACTGGGGTCCCCCCGTGGGGGCTTCCTCAGCTGAGACACACACCCAGGGCAGGAGGAGGGCGCGGCCTGCACTGACCAGGATGGACGCCAAGTCCGCTCCTCTCTAACGGTGTCCCCCCTCGGTCCTTCTGGCTACATCCTGGTCACATACCGTGTCCCCGAAGGGGCCCTTCAGATGGGTTCCCTGGCTTCCCGTGGATCTGATCCTCCCGTCTCGGTGGGCCCCACTCTGAGTGGGTATGTCACTGTCATCAGCTGGATGCCGTGAGGGTGACACACTTTGTCCCTGCGTGTGCACGCAGAACGTGGGGTCCTCGGACACCACGCCACAGGAAGGGCACGGCGGGACAAAGTGCGGGAGCTTGACCAGGCCGAGGAGTGCGCCTGGGAGCCTGGCCACGGCCCCCACTCTTGTCCTCACCGCCACCACGGTCACAGCAGCAGCCCAGGAACACACGCTGTCACTACCTGGAGTCGAGCCACCCTGGGAGGTGAGACCAGAAGGGCTGGATCCCAGGTCCAGTAACTTCCACGTGTCCTGGAGAGAACTGCTAGCAAGTGACGAGGACCTCTGGGTGTGGCGGCCATGGTCCTGGTGGGGTTCTCGGGCCTGGCACGGCTTTGGGCACCGGTTCTCTTTCTGACTGGCCGATTTGTAGGTCACCGTGGAGAGCTTGTGCTGAGTCTGTGAAAGTCAGAAACAACAGAATTCTGCTTGAAGGCCACCTCCTCACCAACCTGGAGACGGGAGCCGTGCTCCCCATCCCCGTCCAGGTTGGTGACAGGCCTTTGTGGGAGCCCGACAGGACAGGACAGGACAGGACAGGACAGGAGGCCTGTGCAGATAGGCTGCATGCCCTGTGGCCGGGGCCCCTCTGAGCTCTCAGTGCCCTGGGCTGGCGTCTGGAGCAAAGGGCAGGAGACTGAGGCCGTGATAACATTTACGAAAGTGGGTGGTGTTCCCACAGGTTCTGTACGCTGCCTTTGCACGTTCTTACAAGTCGAAACGTATTTCTGATAAAAGTAAATCATACAGGGAGTCCCCTGATGGTGCAGTGGCTTAAGGCTTCGGCGCTGGCACTGTCAGTGCTGCAGCCTGGGTTCGATTCCCAGTCAGGGAGCTACCCACATACCAAAAAGCAAAAACAAACAAACAAACAAACAAAAGTAAATCATACGTGGCAGCACCCACCCAACAAAGATGAACTAAGAGAACCACCAAGAGCACGTGGAAAAGGAACAGAAACAGGGGCGAGCCCGTTACATATACTTGTCACGTACGAGTAACACGGCAAGGCTCTGGTATTGAAAGCAGACACAGAACACCCTGGAGCTGCGTAGAAAATACACGCACAGGCTGCACCGAGCAGCGATGCAGGGTCAGCCCCACAGACCACAGGGCCCGTTCTGGGTTGCAGGACATGCACGTGCACGCACGCACACACTGCACCTGTATGTGCGCACACAGACACACTGCATCCATATGCGTGTACACATGCGCACGCACACTGCACCATATACCCGCACACACGCACTGCACCCACTGGCGCGCGCGCACGCACGCATGGCACCCATAGGCACACATGCACCCATGCACACAGGTACAAACGTGCACACATGTTCATGCAATGCATACACGTGTCCACACAATGCACACACACACTGATGTGCACACGTCCCCCCACGTGTGCACACGCCTGTGCTCACACATGCACGCACACCTACACGTGTGCACACACATGCTCACAAGAGCGGGCTGGGACGCAGGTCACGGGCTTGAGGCTTGGCAGACAAAGGCTGAGAAGAGGTGGTGGGCATGATCCGGATACGGGACGCGTACTGCTGCTGCTGTTGCCTGAGCCGGGTGAGTCACTGCAGCTGTGTGTCGGGGGGGTGACCTCGCCTTCAGACAGAAAGGGGCTCCCACGTCTGCCACTTACTCGGAACGAGCCCCAGGGAAAAGCCGTCCGTCCGTCCGTCTGTCTATCTGTCATCTCTCCCTCTCTCCCATCTACACTGTGGGGGAGGCAGAAGGAGCAAGCAGAGAGGAGATAAAGCACGTGGAGCAATAAGTTAGCAACTGGAGGATTGAGGTGAAGGGTAACATGCTATTCTCGCAACGTTGTGAAAACGTGAAAGTATTTCAAAATAAAAAACTAATTATAAGAACGATGAATGTGGAGTTCCCTGATGGTGTAGTGGCTTAAGGCTTCGGCGCTGGCGCTGTCAGCACTGTGGCCTGGGTTCGATTCCCAGTCAGGGAGCTACCCACATACCAAAAAGGAAAAAAAAAGAACGACGAACGTAAGCAGGAGTATCTATTTTTAGCATGTGATAAAAACGTCACCTCAGAGTCAGGGAGAAAAACGGTGCCATGACCATTAGGGACCTAGAACCGCGGGGAAAACGGGTGACGGCTTGCCTAAACTCAGGACAGAGAACAGTGCTTCAAGACAAAAGGTAAAACAAGCCATTGTAGCAGACTGACGGGAGTTCTTTAGATTAAAAAAATATATATATATATATATATCTGTGGATTTCCAAAACATTAAAAATTAAAAGGCAAATGACGAGTTTGAGAAAGGCTGTGAGCAGATGACTAGCAATTTTGTTCACGTGGGGGCTGTCCGGAAGCAACCCAGCCAGAAGCGCGTCCGCTCTCTGTATTACATGGATGGATACTTTCCGGACAGCCCGCGTGCACAAAGAACTCGTACAAACTAACAAGAACGTATAAACACACCAGGAGAAGCATTAGCAAAGAATAAAGACCCACAAAAGAAGAAGTAAGTGGCCAATAAATAGATGGAAAAGGTTAATACCACTAAGGTTATAAGAAATCTTTAAAAGTTGTGATTTTTTAACTTATCACATCGGTAAGGGTGTCGAACAACAGCCGGGTGGGTAAAGCCACCGCAGAGCGCGCGCAGGACGTAACCTGCGGAGTTTTCGGTTGGCTGGTCCCCCGAGCGGGGCCGCGCCCGGGCCGCAGAGCGCGGAGCCCGGCCACTGCACCACCGGGGAGCCCCCAGTCTGCGGTTTTTCAGCTACAGCAGGAGGCAAGCTGAAATTCACTGGTCGCTACGTGCGGCGCCGCACGCTGGAGACGTCTAAAAACCGCGCTGACGGTGGTTGTTTTGGTGTCGGCAATCGGTCAACCGTCCTTCAAGTGCTTTTCTCCGATGAAGGAGCGTTACCTGAGTGGTGGAGCGGGGCTGCAACTGCACCAAAGGTGGGCCGCGCCCCGGAGCTGCCTCGCGGCCAGGGAGCAGGAGGCGCGGTACCCCTGGAGACAAGAGGAGGGAAACGGGCTTGTTCCGTGTGCACATCACCTCTGGATTTCTCTCGAGCCGACTACGAACACTCCAGAACAGCAGGTCCCTCTTGAAAACCAAAGTCACCTCTGGGTCCCAGGAGCTTGGGCACCCAGCAGCGCCCGTGACACACAGACAGCTTTCCACGGCTGCACGTCCCTTCCACAGCGACTCCAAGGGGCAGGACGGCCACGATCGTCCACACTCAAGGACGCCAAACGGGAAGAAGAGTTCCTGCAGTCCGGGGGCCAACTGACCGGCTCCAGCACCCAGCGATTTGGGTACCTGGAGGGGGGGGGTTGGGGCGAGCCCCTGTGGGCACCAAGGGATGAAGCCGGTAGCCAGCGGCCAGCACCGTTTCTGAGGAACAGCCAGGCACCGGGGAGCCCGGTGGCTACTGCAGGTGGGGGAAGCCCATCAGCTGACACAGTGCACGACTCCCGCAGCCTTTTCCTTCCGCACAAGGTTCCCCGCACCTCCCACCGGTTCTCCGTGGGCTGGACTGGAAACTGCACCCCAGACACCCTCTAAAAGCGGGGTGAGGGAGCTCCCTGGTGGTGTAGTGGCTTAGGGCTTCGGCGTTGGCGCTGTCAGTGCTGTGGCCTGGGTTCGATTCCCAGCCAGGGAACTACCCACATACCAAAAAGCAAAAAAAAAAAAAAAAAAAAAGCGGGGTGAGGGGGAAGGGGGGGCTCCATCCCCATGAGGGCAGGGAGCGAGCACACCACGTGCGGCTGACGCCCGAGGGGCCTTGACCTTGCTTCTGCCGTTGGGGACCGCCTCCGACAGGCCCAGGAGTAGCAAAGCAGTCTTGGCTAGACGATGAAGGACACGTGAAGGACAGAATTTGGGAATGAATGAATTCTGCTCGGTTTACAATTCCTGCGTTTAGAAGCTACGCAATCAGAAGACGCCCGAACGGCCTCAAGCCCACGGGGACACCCAGCACCGCCAGTCGTGTGGATAGCTCGGGGAGACGCGCCTCACCCGGCTGGACGCCTGGCGTCAGGGACAGAAACTGAGTGTCATCGAGGGCGTGGACAGGTGAGAGCCGTCCCGCTGGCCTCGGCACGTCACACAGAGTGACTGTGTGGGCCTGCAGGTCACCTCCAGGGACAGACCTAGGAGAACTGGAAATCGGTTCAAACCAGAACTCGAGTGTGACATACTCGGGCAGTTCTGCTCACAGTCACGAGGGCCAGAACCACGCCTGAAGCCCATGCCTGGGGGGCGGACGGGGTCCACAGCATGTGACAGCGCTGGGGCACGAGGAGTGGGGCTCTGACACCCCCCCCCGCCGCGGGGCTGAACCTCCAAACCACGGCGCTCAGGGAGAGGAGCGACGACACAGGCCGCGGGACAGAAAAGTTCCGGAACCGGAAGGTGGCGACGGTAGCACACCACTGTGAACCGACACCGATCTGTACACTTCCAAGTGGGTCAAACGGTAAAGGGCGTGTCACGTGCATTTTACCGAACTTGAAAAGCTGCGCGACGTGCCACGCCTGCCCGCAGCGAAGCTTGTTCCCTGTGCCTCCTGCCTCCATGTAAACTGTGAGCGTCACTCTGTCCCATCTGTGTCATTTGCCCCACCGCAAAGGTCCTGGGTGCCACCAGGAGCGCCTCCTCCGCTCCACGTGGTCGTCATCACGTCTGACGACTCCCAGCACACAGCTCCCGCACCTAGGAGCGCGCGGGGCTCCTTGCAGTTGTGTCACCTGTTTACTGTTAATGCTCCGTGGTCACTCAGACACGAGTGGGCAGCCCCGGTCCTACCACAGTGCTGACACTGCCCCAGCGGCTGCGTTGTCAGGAGTTCCAAAACGTAGGGGACCGTGGAGACCCCGGAACCAAGACGGAACGGAACAAGAAGCCACCCCGGCCTGGAGGGGCCCCGGAGGGCGGTGGCAGCTTTGGTCTGAAACACAGCACAGGTCGCCATAGCTACACAAGGGGCCCCTCCCCTGCCCTCGGAGCTGTCTGGAGCTGCGGCTCACAGTTTGGTGCGTGGCCCCGGCTTTGGGAAACTGAAAGGAAGCGTTTCTAAGCGGCCCCTGGCTCCCCCACCCAGGCCTGAGGAGCGCCAAAGCTCTCACTCCCCGGCCGGGTGTCACGTGTGTCACGTGACTGGGCTCAGTGACAATCTGGCCTGATTGTACCAGGACTTGACTGGAAACAGCGATTACACAAACCCGGGCCCTGCCGGGTGGCCAGATTGGAGAAGGATGCACTGGGGCTCGTGCGGGGCTGAGGCTGGCTCCATGGGCCCCGTCGCACAGGCCTCAGCAGGAGGGCCACCCGGCCGGCAGCAGCACGAACCTTAGGGTACTTCAGAAGCCTCAAGAGAAAAGGAATTTGCTGAAAATCACCCAGCAGAGGAAACCAGGCGAGTCCTGGGCTCCCGACCCCAGGACAGCAAAGAATCTGCTAAAGGTCCAGTCTGGAATCTGGATGGAAACTTGCAGCGAAGCAAACCCAAGAGGGCCGACGTGGCATCTGAGCGCTCCGCCAGCCCTGTTTTGTGAGGAAGCGGAACCCTTTTATGAAAGTATTCTTTATCGAAAGCAGAGGACTTGCAGGGAAAGTCGTGGCGTCGCCCAGAGCAGGCCCTGGAGCCACCAGCCTCCCGGCTGAGCGCCGCGGGAGACGTTTCTGCAGGCAGAGAGATGAGCAAACAGCGACTTGTCACTGACCCCAGAAGAGCCAGTTCTGCTTCCCGAGTCCCCTTGGAACCGGCTGTGACATCTGACTGGTCTCTTCACTGTCTGGTGACAGAAGGAAACCCTCAACACAGCTCATTTGCATAACTGTGAGAGCCGTGTTTTACGCCTTTCTAAAAATTATTTGGTTAAACAAACTTTACTGAATGTCGTTACACATCAGGAAGGAGCTGCATCGCACCAACTGTGACAAGCCGTGACTGTCGGGAACATTTCTGCTCTAAGTGACACAGGCACGATGGTGAGGGGCAGGCGGCTTGGACAGAGCCGCAGGCCCACCGGGGGGTGCTCAGTCGGGGTTCCCAGCAGTTCAAGTCAACGGGTATAAATTAATTCAGAGAGAGTGTTAGTAAGCACACGTAGTACGGCCGCTGAGCAGGGCAGAGTCAAAAGCAGAGTTCAACCCAGGCTTAAAAGCAACTACAGGAATTTGGAAATTGTCCTAAAAACGCGAGTGAAACACAAAACTGGAGCCCCCGACGGCAGAGTATCTACCTCCACGCTAATCACGCCGACACCAGCACCTCAGAACTCGGGGAGCGGCCAGGGCCACGCGGAGGCGGAGCGTTTCCACCTTAACGCGTGCGCCTGCTGGACACGAAAGGAGACACGTTAATGGAGAAGAAGAACCACAAACTCTGGCAGGGGCATGAGGGCAGGTGACCGGGAAGCGAGGACGCAGCGTGGGCCCGGCTGCCCTGGGGGACGCGCTGAGGACCCCACCCCCACCCCCAGGGGCAGACACCCCTCACAGACCTTGGGAAGCCTGTGCAATTCCTGCGGCGATCCCGCAGGAGATGAGAAAGAAATGGGAAGCGCAGGAAAGAAACCCGGCTGGGAGTTCGCAACAACGGAAGAGACGAACCACGCTAGGGGGCACGGGCGGGGAGGGGGCGCTGGGAGCACAGGGCGCAGCCCCCAGAGCGGGCCCCGGAGCACCCCCTTTTTAAGAATACAGTTCTAATTCGTGGAAGAAACTGGGGTTCTGGGGAAAGTGACCTCACAGGGGGGACCTGGTCAGACGCCTTGCTGGGCGGTTCCGTGGGTCATCGGCCCCAGGCAGCCCTGCCCAGCCTTTCTGTGCATCCAGTGTGTCCTCCGTGGCACGTGTGCCCCCGGGGGCACCTGAGAAACGATCAGTAACGGCGGGAAAAAGGTAAAGTAAAAAATGGGAACCGTCAGCGAGGGGACAACAGACGTCCAGTCAGAGCACAGGAGCCAGAGCCGCCGCCGAGGGCGTGGCCGTGAACCGCCCCCAAGCCGCGCCCCTGCCCGTCACTGCGTCACTGCGGGGCAGAGCCACCCCTCTGCTACGTCTCTAGAACTCCCCCAGACCGACAAACACACCGGTGCCAGGCTGCCCCATCAGTTTCGTGAGAGTGAGAGCAAGTGCGTCGTCTGCCACGCAGCACTTCCACGCGATGCTTCCGTACTTGACCGTCATCGGAATTTACGTTGCCAACGCCATAAAGTCAAGTCTGCGGCTTGTCCTTGTGCTGTGGTGACTTCTCTCTCCTAACTCAGGACCTCACTTCCACTGTTTCCCTGAGCAGCCGCCAGCGTTGGAAGCGGCCGTCCCTCAGGACAGGCGCACCGGGGACCCCCTGCGGCCCGGCCCTGCTCTCCCGCCGCTCCCCTCCTGCGCTCCCTCCTCACCCCGCCCTCACTTCCCCCACCCACTCACCTCCCTCGCAGAGCTCTCCCTTCCAGGCGTATCCTGTCTGGATCCCATAAATCTTTCTCAAAATTCTCTGCAGGTTCGGACCTTCTGACCTCGACAACTTCCAGCTAGGCGGTCACTCTACAAGGTGGTCCAAGAGCCCTCTTGTGAGGACAAGGACAGCTTATTGCCCAGCGGGCTGTGTGTCCATGGGACCGGCCGGGGGTGGACGAGGGGAGGCCGCGTGTGTCTGTGTGTGTGGGGGCGGAGGGGACAGGCCCGGGGCAGGCGGGGGGCGAGTCTCGCTCAACCAGTTCAAAAACAGGGTTGAAACCACTGCTTCTAGGGCAATACACGTTCTCAGGGGCTTTAGATGCGTGTGGGTGCTGTAACACGTCTCACAAGGGGCTCTGGGTCAGCCGGTTGGCCGTTTAGAAAACATGAAGCTGGGACCCCACTTTCTGCTTTTGCTACGAAATCGTTTCTAGGAGATTCAAAACCCCAGCAGCGAAACGACACGGTGACGCAAGCCAAGCGGCACACACACGCTGAGACACGCGTCAAACACCGAAATGCTTCCGCTGGAGACACGGGCAGAGGCCGCCTCCGGACGGAGGCCCCGCTCAGGGGGCAGCACACGCCACGCGCTCCCTGGAGGTGGTTTCCCCGCGCTCCACGGTTCCTACGTCCCGAGGCGTCGCAGAGGGTACCTTGTCCGTGTGCCCAGGCGCTGCAGAGTTAAATGTCGCCTCCAAAAGGAGCCAGCCATGGTGACGACCTCAAAACGCGCACAATGGGCCGTTCAGGGAGAGCGCGGGGCAGAGGGGGTGGCCCAGGCGACCGCCAACATGCGCACTCGGCCGGACGCAGAGAGGCGCGACTCCTCCACCAACACGTGGACACAGCTCAGTCAGTCACTCGTGCTTTCCTGTGCACAGGAGCGCTGCTCACAGTGAGCAGCCTTCTCATAACCAGAAAGAACAAAAATCTTTAAAACCTGCGTTAGGTATGAGACACCTCACACTGTGTGAATCCAACTCCATGACACTCTGCAAAAGGCAAAACCAAGGAGACAGCAAAAGGCTCGGGGGCCGTCGGGGGCTGGGCGGGGCGGGGGACAGAGGGGCACAGAGCGCTTTGCAGTGCGGGTACGCGTCATGACACGTTAGTCCAAGCCCACAGGACATGCAACACAGAGAGTGACCCCAGTGTCAGCTGCGACGCTGGGGGGTGGTGACGTGTCTGTGTCGGTTCATCGGTTGTAACGAATGTCCCACCTGCGGCGGGGGGGGTGTACAGGAACTCTCTGTACCTCCCCTCATTTCTGCTGTGAACCTAAAACTGCTCTCTCAAAACGAGTCTTTTTAAAAACTAGATGTTATGAGGAGTTCCCTGGTGGTTTGGTGGTTAAGGCTTCAGCGCTGTCAACACTGCGGCCTGAGTTCGATTCCCAGCCAGGGAGCCACCCACATTAAAAAAACAAAAACAAAACAAACATAGATGTCAGGACCCTCAGAAGCGGCGCTGTGAGGAGCCCCGGCTTTGACAGACCACAGGACTGCAGAGCGGCTCTGACCTTGGGAGGAGGCAGCCAGCAGGAGCAGGGCTCAGAAGGGACAGAGGTGACCCGAGCTAGAGTCCACGCCACATGGCCCTGCGGCAGGCCTGCCCTAGCTTCCCTCTGGTCCTGACCTGGCCCCGACAGCAGGTGGCATGAGGGTCTCCATCTCAGCGCGGGACTACCAGGTCACACGTCACCCTGAGAGCGTCCTCACGACGGCTGACGGAAACATGGACAGGTCCCACACGCACCGTCTGCCTGTGTGAATGCACCTGCAAAGGCCTGGAGCCCGACGCCCGCCGGTGGCGTGCACACCTTGCCCAGCAGCGCTAGGCCAGGATGGCAGGGGGCAGCTCCCCAGCTGCCCAGCTCCCAGAGGGGACGGGCCCTGCCAGAGGTGGGGGGGGGGTGAGGACGCGGCGGGTGCGGGTGCAGGTGAGCCCTGGGGTCTGCCCTGCCTGGTGGAGCTTGAACCACAAGCAGCAGCGGGAAACCACTGCTGACGGAGCGTGTGGCTCGGCCTCGGCTGTTAAACGACATGACGTTCTGTCATAAGGGTCACCCTGCAGCGCTAACTGACCACAGTCACGCCATCCGCGAGCCAGATAAACGATCTCTGCAGAAAAATGCGGACAGACCAGCCACACCCAAGGCCCTTGCCATGTGGACTAAGCACTTCTAAAGGCTTCTGCGGGCCAGCAGAGCCCTACCCGCAGCGGGGCTCTGGGGGCAGCAGCTCCGGGAAGGAAACAGATGCAGTGGGTTTGCTGCAGTCACATGTGTAGCAGTGTACACGCATGTGCGTCTGAGCAAACACACTCCTTCCTGCTCTTCCCACTCATGGCCTCCCCAAATGCCAAAGAGACTGACATGTTTCCTTCCAGGCCCATGTGTACACGCACACAGCCACTCACACACGTGCACACGCACAGCCACGCACACACACGTGCACAGCCACACACGTGTACACAAGCACACAGTCACACACACGCAGCCACTCACACGTGCTGCCATCCACACACGTGCACAGCCACACAAGTGTGCACACACATGTGCACAATCAAGTGCAGCCGCACACACGTAGTTACTCACACGTGTACACAAGCACGTAGTCACACACACATGCAGCCACTCACACGTGCACAATCATGTGTACTCATACACATGCAGAGCCATGCACATGCACACAAGCACTCATACACGTGCAGTCACATATGCATAGTCTCACACACACACAGCCACGTGTGCACACACACACACATGCATGAACACAGTATCAGCCACACACGTGCACACTCTCACATATGCGCGCGCGCACGCACACACACACACGAACATGCACCCTCTTTGGCATGTTTGCATGCTAACTCAAACATGCTTTTTCTGCAGGCTGCATCCTGCACAGAGCACGTCCAGGCCATAGTACACAGAGTGGTCAAAGGCCAGACCGGCCCACAGACTGCTCCAGGCCGTGGTGAATGATCCAGAAAGTGAAAGTGAGCACGAGAGCTTCCGGAAGCCCCTGGAACTGCCATCTTAGTGTGTATGAGGCAAGTGTCATCCGCAGCCGACAGGGACTTCACGGGGAGGCCAGGCCCCCATCCCCGAGAGTTTGAGAAGCACACATGGACGCCCCCCCCCCCCCGGCTCCTCACGGCCGGGCGGCGTGCCCCAGTGTGGACTCCGATGCCCCCAGAGAGGACATGCAGACTGCTCCCAGTCACTCTGTTACTGTAACAACCACGTAGCCAAGATTGTCCAGTCTTTTACACAGATTTCTGGGAGAAGAACCACTGATTCCAAGTACGTGAGCAGGTACAAGTCAGACCGATGCCACCCATCACCGTTCAGAGAGGCGTCGCCAGCGAGGGTCCCTGGCGTGGCCGTGACCTCCGCCAGGGCTGGAGCCTTTCACCTGGGACTCTGAACTCCAGGCCAGCTTCACCTGCCCTCCTCAGGCTCCCAGACAGGCTGGGCGGCACCCACACCCTGGTCGGTGAGTGGATCTCTTCTGGGCCTTGCCGCCCCGCCCTGTGGCCCTGACCTGCGGACACCCACCGGACCTTTCAACCTGTCCAGTACCGTGCACTGGGAACACTTCCCCAGGCTGCCGTCTTTGTCTTCACGATGCCTGCCTCTTCCGTAGCGATGTTTTTAAATGTACTGCCTTCAAACCTGTTGACCTTTGACTTGCCCACGCTCGGGCCTTAGTTTCCAACCCTATTTACGGGGATGTCCCCACTGCCAGGGACTGCTGCCAACATGAGCTGAGTGATGTGCACTCGGTCAGTGGGGCAGGGCGTTCCTGCTGAACCCCACATCCCCGGCCGCTGTGCGCTCGGCAGGAGTGCTCTGCAGGCTCAGGACGCCACAGCCTTCCAGCAGGAGGTCAATGGCCAAGCTGATCCAAGAAGAGGCGGAAAACCCGCACCGAGAAATCATCATGGAAGAAAACGAAAGATGCTTAGAAGTCCACCGCTGACCAGAGAGTTCCATGGCCGAGGCCTCGCTAACCTACACGGAAGGCAGGCTGCAATCTCGGTCACGAGCGACGGTGGCTTTCACTGTCGCTGTGGCAGCCAGGGAGCAGGCCCGGTGAGCGGTGAGAGGAGCTGCGTACAGCCAGAGGTGGGCCTGGCGGGGCGGGAATGCAGGTGTGGGAGGTACCTGGCACCCAGCCGGGGTCCTCTGGTGGATGGGAGGATTGGGGAGGGCACAGGTGTGACAGAGGGTCAGGACAGGTCGCCCCAACTAGGCTGTCGATGTAAGAAATGTCCAACCCTGTACAGAATTTTTGTAAGTTTATTTGAGCCCAAACTGACTTAAGTGCCAGGAAGCAGGATCTCAAACGCTCTGCAGAACGGCAGCGTGCAGCTTCCCTTCTGCATCCGAGGTGGGGGTGGGAGGCCGCCAGGCAGGGGTCCGATTACAGGATGGATTACCGCGCGAGGTGGTTACAGTGTCTTTCAAAGGCCTGTTACCCGAGATGCACAGAAACAACGGGCAGGGCTGCTCAAGGCAAAGGCCAGCTTCCCCGAACAAGTGACGGGCCTGAGGCGGACGACCCACGGGACCCCACGGGACCCGCCCAGCTAGGAGTCTGTGACGGATCACCCTGTGGGGCCGCCGTGCACAGAACGCCACCTCAGTCCACCACGTCACAGGGTGTGCTCTAAACGTGTTCCTGCAGGAAGGACACTGTGGCCATCTGTGTGTCCCTAAATGCAGGAGACCAGTCTTCTCGCCAGCACAGACAGGGGACACAGGGCCCAGAGGCTGTGTCCATGGGGTCACCCACACCTCAGGTTCTTCGTCTTGTCGAAGTCACAAACACGAGGTCTCTTCATCCACGAAGCATAAAGCTGCCCGCTTTGGTCACTTCTTCCGGGTCTGTTTTCTCGCGAGACCCCTGCGTGTGCACATCAGGTTGGTCTGTCTTTCCTTCCTGTTAATTTTTCTTGTGTGGATTTCATTCCCAAACCACCCAGGAGAACGGCCCCTCCCCGCCAGGCGGCGTGACCTGCAGAACACGGCTGGGCCCCGATGCGGCGACCCACCCCAGCCTCCCGGGTCCGTCTGCAGGGGCTGGCGGGTGCAAGCGGGGGGGAGTGTTCCTCTAAGCCGAGATGAGAGCAAGTGTTTGTGAAGGGGTTCGGGGCTGGTGCCCTGGTTAAGGCGGGTGAACGCGCACCTCGGCCCGACCTTCGTTCCCCAGACACGGGCACCGTCGCACTCTGGCTCTCTGTTAACGTCATCGGTCTCTGCTTGGTCCTGAGAGCTGAGCTCTGTGACCTGTGAGAACACCTTCCCTGGTCCCCACCGTCCAAAGATGCACCTACTGGGGTGCGCCCCGGTGGCCCGTCGAACAGACGGGGATTGCCGCCGGCCTGAGGGACAAGTGCACAGCAGTAGTCTGGGCGACCAGAGTGGCTGAGACACGTGAAGGATCGCGCGCCCCCCTCCCCCGTCCCCCTGGGCTGCAGCTCCAGCAAGAACGTGAGTGACAGAGACAAAGACCCTCCTGCCCGCTGCCGGGCGTGGCAGAGGAGGACGCCAATCAGCCAGCCGAGGGCAGGGACTGGCTGGAAGGCAGAACCCTTCCTGGTGCGTGGAGTGCGGGTGGAGGGTTTAAAGGAAGGAGGCGGCCAGCACGCTCTCGCTGTCGCTCGCGCTCGGGCGTCCCCTCCCTGGGATCACGGGGCAGGCACGGCGGGACACCTTGGGCTCCTGAGACTGGGTCCCGGCTGTGGGGGGATCGGCCCGGGGGGACAGCGTAGCAGCCACCTGCGTTCCCCAAAGGACGCTACTGTTAGGAGGGAGTGCTGGGGGCAGCGGGGACGGGTCTGGTCTGGTCCCGGGGGGCGGGATTCCCCTTCTTTGGGGGCTGAGAAATCACACAGTATGAAATGAAGACCCCTTTCCTTTTCCTCACGTCGCTACCTTTGAAACGTGCACGTGGGCAGCGGGGAGCAGGACCCGTTTCTCTTCCCTGACACGAAGTCCCAGGCGGCCCTCTCTGTCCTGCCTGCCGGCTCCCGGGGGAGCGTGTCATGGGGCTGCAGCCCATGTGGGACCTGTGTCGTCTCGTCAGTGCTGGAAAGATCCCAGTCCACGAGCACCCTCCTGGGGCCACAAATGAGCAGGTTCATGGCTGGAGGTGCCCCCCGTTTTGTGGGAGACTGAAGACACCATGTGCACCCCACTGTCATGACCACCTGTGTGACGAAGGTCTGTGCTGTCTCTGTCTCTGTCTCTGGGACTGAACTTTCTGGAAAGCTGCCTTTTGTAGCCTGTCAACCCTTGTGTGCCCACGATTAAGCCCTAAGAGGCTTCCTGGTCTGAGTCACTACCGAGATGCCACTCATCAATGGCCGGGTGATGGATCCTTTAAGTTGGAAAAACTTCTCAACAGAAAACAAGTTTTTTACAGAGAGCTCCCATCCTAAAGTCTGTTTTGAGACTGTGGTTTGGTAACAGTGTGGCTGGGGACCCCAAAATACAGTGGGACACTAGTGAGGGTGTTGTGCCTCATTTGTGGCTAGATATGGCTGGACAGGAAATGCGGGTTCAACTCCATGTGCGGCTAGGGTCCCACCGAACACCGCTGGCTCACAAGGACTTACAACCTAGCATTACGACGGCCAAGACGAGGAACGCTGCAATTAGGTAATTTAAACAGTGCCCTCAGAAGCAGGGGTTTCCGAATCAGAGAGAGTTGGAGAAACAGGAACCTGCTTTACTCAGCGTGCACAAACCTCCAAAAACTGCAAGGCCCCCAGCTTCATGGAAAGATGCGTGGCACAAGGCCGACAGAGCAGAGCTGTGAGAGGCCCCCTCCTCACTCTGAGCACCCAGTGATCCCGGGTCAGGACGGCCTTCCCTCTGAGGAGGCCAAACAGGCCACCCGAGGCCGCTCACGTTGTCACCCTGGTCAGAGGCCTAACCGCGGCCGAAACGAAAGCCTCGCTTACACCCAGGGAGGATCCTCAGGTGCGTCTGCCGATGAGTGACCTCCTGAGATTCGTGGATTTAAGTGTGCTTACTATTTCCTGAAATAATAAAATAAGACACTGGCCACTGGCCTGCCTGCACTCCCTCAGCCGACACTCAGAGCCTCACAGGAATCTCTGTTAGGCCTTTGCCCCTCAACTAAACGAACCAGAGAGACGTTTTACCGATTAACATGAAGACAGGAGGTCAGTGGAGGGAGAGTCACAGGGCTCGGCCCACCGACGTGACAAATTGAAAATAGTTACTAAGAAACAGACGTTAATAGGTTAAAGCAAAGGTAATACAGCACTACCTAAGGTTGGGTGGGCCAAAGGGACCCCCCGCACGTGGTCTCCCCAACATTAAAAGGCCCCAAACGAGTCTACTCTGTTTACCTGTTTGGAAAAGATTTGAAGGCCAGGAAATGTGTTTAGCAGAAGCACCCAAGACTGTAAGGGTGGCTTTGCCGTCCCTTGTGACATCTCTCCCCGTCCCCGTCCCAGGGCCCTGTGGTCAGGCTCCGGCACCTGCAGCCTCATAGCACCATGTCCTTTGCAGATGTGTCCTGGACCCCCGCTACAAAGAGCTGCACCCTGGACAGGAACGAGTCTCGTACATCACTCTCAGAAGCCCCTACCGAACTCCGAGAGCAACTGCAAACAGTAACGGCCCTTCAGGGCGGCTCTCGCAGGGCCCTGCGGCTGCTGGGGGCTGTTCTGACTGTCCTGCGGGGATCAGATGCCCGGACGGCCCCTGGGGATACCCTCCCCAAGTGCGCGGCTCCGAGGTTCAAGAGTGCGCTCAGAAGGGAGCGCGTCAGAGGCCTGGGTGAGAAAGCACACTGTGCGCTGGGACAGCAGCCCCCCGACACACACAGCGCCGCGCCGTCCGAGTCAGGTGGGTGGCTCGGCCGGTGCTCGGGCTGCAGTCCAGCTCCATGAGGACCGAGAATAGCCGCCTTTGTCTCGCAAACCTTTGCAAAACCAGGCCTGCAACTCTGGAGGCAATTCCAAGTCTGGCCTGATACATATCTCGTTCAAGGAAAAAGAGGGCAGAGAAGAAGTATCTGGAAATGGGGAAATGAGAAAGCTTACAAGTCTTATCTGCACGTATCAGTGAAAAGCCTGCTTTGGCCCACTGGGGAGCAACCTAACTTACTCCGACTAGCAAAAAGTAAAAAGAATGCAACTTCTTCTACAAACGCCCGAGGTCCGCGCCGTGCTCACCTCACGACTAGTGTTTTGAAAGCGAGTTACGCGCTCTCTGCCCCGTGGTCCCCATGTGCGCGCTGTAGACGCGCAGCATTTGCCTGCTGTGCGGTGGCGCTGCCGGCATGAAATTTTTTTTTTTTTTTTTTGCTTTTTGGTATGTGGGTAGCTCCCTGACTGGGAATCGAACCCAGGCCGCTGCGCTGACAGCACCAGCACCGAAGCCTTAAGCCACTGCACCACCAGGGAGCTCCCCGGCATGAATTTTTAAAAGAGCTCTACTCAACTGGGTTAAACAAGCACTTACAAAAATTCTCAAAAAAACCGTAAAAACGATGCCAAGTGTTTCGGTTTTTTTTGTTTGTTTTTTTTTTCAAGTTAGCATGATATAAAATCATCCTTGGGAAAGAAGGGCTTAAGTTCGTCGGTTGAACTAAAATAGGCGTATCTTTGGAGCTACCAGAATTATCTACAGTGCAGACGTGCAACTTTTATCCTGCCCGCATTACAAATCCGTCATTGAGAGAAACAGCTTGGGACGAGAGGGGACCTTGTCTAACGTCACACACAGTTTCTGCAACTAAATATAATTACAAAAAAACAAACGAACAGACGTGAGTAAGGAGGTTTGGTGAGCTTTTCAGTAACTTCTACTTTCAAACGTCTACTGAAACGGCTTCCTAACTCGCTAAGTTAAATGAAATGGCAGGAACTCACTGAACGTCTAGGTCACTCACAAAGGTAAAAATAACAGAATGTTCATTAGTGGACACAGGTTTATCTGCTTTTGGCTTCCTTGTTCCGTGAAATGGAAGAGACTGCATCTGCTCCCCTGAGGCGCCCTCGGCAACCCGGGCTCTGCCGCCCGCTCCGATGGCCAGTTCGGCACCGTCCTTCCGTGTCAGCTCTCCAGGAAGACACCCCCATCTTCCAGCCAACCTGGAGAGCTGCACTGAAATGCTTTTGATGGCTCATGCTCCGGTCAGGAGTCACAAAGGGATAGAACATAACAATGGCCACTGAGGAAAGTGTGTGCATCCCTTTCTGAAGAGTGTGGCCACCTCTCCTGGGAACCAGCTGCCCACCCCCACCCCGAGGCAGGCAGCCTGGGCACCTGTGCTGACAGTCCCAGCAACACACTGCCACCTCCCTGAGAGACGGGGGCAGGCACCGCAGCCTGTGCTGCTTGGGGAGCACACAGGGTGCAGCCACTCTGCCAGCCAGTGGTACTGCCCTCACCAGTGCCACCAGCAAAGTGGCTCACTAACTCCTGTCCTGGACACCAGGCCGCCCTACGCTGACTCCTGCGACTGCGTCTCCTAAGGCCGGTCTGTTCTCCCTGCCACCTTGCCATTCCCAGGGCACAGCACCCTGCCAGTCCCCATGCTGGCTCACCTGCGGGCCGGCCCAGCTCTGCGCGCAGCCGGTTCCCCAGCTCCAGCAGCTGCTCCTTCTCTCGGCGCAGGCAGGCAATTTCTCGGGCCGCCTCCTTCAGCTTCCTCTGCAGCAGCTGCACAGGCACGGCCTGTGGGGACTGTGCCGCCTGGGCCGCGGTCCCCGTCGGTGCTGTGTCTGCCGGGCCCTGTGAACCAGACCCACATGGCAGACCGCCCATGAGACGGGCCCTGCAGCTGGGAGAGGTGCAATGGCCGCCCCGAAACCTGCATCCCTTGGTGACAGATGCCGTTCCACAAGAGGCCAAAGGAGCTGTCATGTGGTTAGAGGAGGACAGTGGCTGTGCACCCACGACGCCTCTTCCACGAGGGGCAGGAAGGGGCCCACGCGTCCCCCAGGCCCAGTTTGCACCCTGGGACCGCAAGGACAGCGCCTGTGTGTGGGACTGGAGCCGTGTAGGCGCCTGCTGCCCTGGCGGGAAAGGGGCTCTCCGCCTGCACTGAGCCCCCTCCTCCCTCTGCCTTCTGCCTCCCTCCTCCATCTGGGCACTTTCTCTACCTGCCCGGCCCAGGATCCCCCTGTCCTGACAGAGGTGCAGAGGGACAGCAGGAGCCAGGGGGAGTCAGCAGTGCCTGGGGTTCTGGGCCAACATGTGAGTCTGAGCACCCCTGGCCCCCCAGTCCTGATCCCACTGCTGTCCCTAACACCCTGGCTCGGGCTAGCACACGGCTCCCACGTGGACACGTGGTCACCCCTGCAGGTATGTGCGGACATGGGGAGTGGTGTGGGACCGAAAGGAAGAGAGGGGTGGGAGGCTGTCTTTGTCTGGCAGGGGCCCAGGAGGGACTGTGGTGTCCAAGGCCCTAAGGGAACAGGTGGCCTACTTAGGCACGAATGCTCCTGACCCTGTGAAAAGGCACAGTGTGCCCTGACCTGGCACAGGCACAAGAAACTGGCCCCGATCACTGGAGCAGCCAGCACTCCCTGTCCTGTTCCTGTGACATGCCCTTGCAGGGCTGGCACGTGCTGTGCTCTCTGGTGGCTACTCTTGCTCAGGTGGCCTGGGATGCATGGTGACTGCCCACTGGTGCCTCCAGCACGTATCTGCGACAGGCCTGGAGAAATGGGGGGCCCCAAAACCTCAAGGGGCTGACCCACCCCACTGGGAAAGGGTCCCAGCCTTCCAGGTGTGTCCCAGGGCAGAGGCAGGCTGGGGCAGTGGCTGGGTCAGGGATCGTCCTGGAGGCAGGTCCCCTACAGGGACACATGGTGCCCTCACATGTTGAGGGAGGACCAATCCCAAAAGCAGACTGTACAAACTTCAACATTTAGGGACTTGAGAAGTTTCAAAAGCCGACCCCCGACACACACTTGAAAATGGCCGGGAGGAGAGCGGGGCCACCGTGGCCCCAGGCCTGTGACCTTATGGACCGCGTCCCAGTTGCTGTGGCCGTGCGGGCAGTGCGGGTGCAGCCACGGACCCCACCCCTCCCGGGCTCAGGAAGTTTTACTTGGATGACTGAGTCTCTCCCCACAACACGGCTGAGGCTCACTGAGCTGCTCCCCGGTGCTGGCCCATCCACCCCGCCGGCCCGGGTGCCGACCCAGCATAGCAGAGGGGTGTCTCAGTGACTGCCCTGTTCTCAAGGGTGCTGAGTGACTGGCTCCATGGGGAAGGCCCAGAGGCGGAGCCCGGGGATGGCCAGGCGGCACAGAGCAGGCAGGTCTCCTGCGCGGGGAGCTCCCCCGGAGCCGCAGGAGGCAGGGCGGCCAACACTGCCCCCCAGTGGACCCGGCGTGCCCTGGTGGGAGCTCCCGGCACACCGGCCTCCGGCCTCCGGTCTGCAGCTGGCGCGGGAGGGGCTGGGGTGCACAGCCAAGGGGACTGTGCGGATGTGAGGGGGGCCCTGGCCCCACAGGAGCCCCCAGTGCGCCAAGGACCCCTTCTTCTTGGCTGGGGAAGAGGAAGGCGCCGGCTCCCATTTGGCAGAATTTCAAACTCGCAGCGACGCTGCAGAACTGCGACGGGGGCTCACGCACCCTCGCCGGGTCCCCACGGCAGCACTCCCACCTGCCCCTGCACCACCTGGGGCAAAGTGCAGACACGGTGCCCCTTTCCACCTCAATGCTTCAGGCTGTGCTTCCTGGAAGCAAGAACGTTCTCTCAGCACCAGACACTGGACGGCCAACGTGACATCGCTGTCCACACAGACTCGGCATCTGTCCACATGATGTCCTTCACGGCTAGCTCTTCCTGCCCAGGGTCCTGGGTCCAGGACCCCCGTGGCCCCCTAACGGACGTCCACGTGTCCCTCGGCTTGGGTTACAGTCGGCCCCGAGGCCCGCAAATCCGTCTGTCCCAGCACTGGTGACGGGATCTGATCCCTCCGTGAAGTCGAGCCTGCGTCTGCTCCCAGAAAGTTCCCGTTTTTCACTTCGTAACTGAGATGTCACTTGTGGGACGTACGAGGGAAGAACGTCCCTAATTTTAGCCTGCAGTGACCATTGTCCACCCTTCTACGTGCTCCGCTGAGAGGCTGCTTACGGAGGCTCCTCCCTCTGCCCCACCTTTCAGGTTGACCCGCATCAGCATGGCCTGTGAGCTGCGTTTCTTCAGTGGACTGTAACCCTGACTCAGCGAGGACTGGCCCAGAGTGGTCAGGGGAGCCTCTGAGCAGGTTCCTGTGACTTCCTGTCACACCCCCCTGGTGGAGTCAGCCACCTGCCCTGGTTCCTCTCAGCAGCAGGAAATTCAGACACCAGGTCCCTGGGCCCGGTGGGCAGGGCTGGGGACACATGCACGCCTCCCTCTCCATCTCTAAAATGACTGACGACATCACACTGGCAACTCTGACCCCAGACCTCCGGCTTCCCCTCTCCCGACGTGTAACTGTCTCCCAGCCTGGAGGTCTGCAGAGCAGCAACTGGGTGGGACCCACAGGGTGCCTTGTGCCGGGAGCCCCAGGACGACGGGTGGATGGAGCCAATCAGAGGCCAACGCAAGGCACCCACCTCTCTCCCGAGGGCCACAGTGTCCAGAGCGTGTGGCTGCTGTGCGAGTGCAGGCTCCCCACCTGCCTGTGGGGCTGTCCCGAGATGCCTTTGAAGTTCGGCCACCTGCTTACGAAGCTCCAACACCTCCAGGCGCAGCTGGTCCACATCGTGGGCAAGCTCATCCTGGACGGTGCCCACATCCAGGGGCTCCTGCAGCACCTGGGGGTCCAAAGAGGCACCGTCAGGGAGGAAGGTGCCAGGTGGCACAGTCTGCGGCGGGTGGGGGGCAGGAGGGCAGAGGGGTGGTCTCATCCTCGGAGGACCAAGCACAGGCACTCCTGCAACGCACTCCCAATGAATCCTTCATTGTACGGATTTGTCACGGGTACGAGGAGACTCATTTGGTAAACAGACACTGTTAATTAACAAATAACCAAAACACACGTGCAAGGAACACTTTCCCTGGATAATCAAAGCACCTGCGATTTCCAAGGGACTATCAGCAGCTCTCGTTCAAATGTTTATCCCGACAGCAGGGCGCGTGTGCGGGCCCTGAGAGTCCAGTGGTGGGGCAGCACTGGACACGGCAGCCGGGAAGCACTGCGGATCTGAGGAAGGGGGAAGACGTGGGGGCGGCCCCCATGGGCCAGGGGTTTTGCAGACCCGTCACCGGGCAGCACTCACAGGGTGCCCTGTGCAGGGAGACCCTGGATGGGCAGCGGCCCAGAGGCTGGTGCAGGACACCCACCTCTCCCCAAAGGGGTAGAGCTGTCGGCATCTAATGCACTGCTGGGGGGAAAGTAAAATGGCGTGCCCATTGTGGGAAACTGTGTGGTGGCTCTTCAAAAGGTAAATACAGAGTGACCTCACAACCCAGCAATTCCACCTCTGAAGCACGGCTGTGACCCCAGGTCCAGGTACAACAGGGTAGAGCTTGTGCTGGGCTTGGCGTGTCTGTCCCCTCTGCACAGGCAGCCATAGTTGTGACCGCTCCCCGGCAGGGCAGGGCCCAGAGGCCTCGTCACTGTGCTGCATGGTCCTGGTGGCCTCGCATCTGACAGTAACACAGGTCTTGGAACTCCACTGAGAGGACAGCGGGCAGCCCTGCGGCAGAGAACAGGCTCCACCCTTGCCCGCCGGCACTGACCGATGCTGGACTTCCCTCCTGCTCACTGGGTACTTCTGTGCCCCTGGGAACCCCACATAAGACGACCAGCCACTCATCACCATAAATCCTCCCTTGGAGTAAACAGGCACGGAGAGGTCAAATGACAAGTTTGGGGTCACAGCGGGATCGGCACCCAGCAGCTGCCTACAGAGCCCACACACCGCCCAGCCTGGTCGGAGACTTGCACAGCCCGCCAGGGGACGGCCATACCTTCTGCCTGAGCCGGGCCACCAGGAAGTTCAGGAGATGTGCCCGGTCTGCCAGCTTCCTGAGTGCTAATCCCATAGATGTGCCATCAGCTGGCACAACTCCTCCTGTCGAGAGAGTGATTCTATCACCCGCTGTCACTGCTGGTCCCCCTCGGTGTGAAGATGAGTGCATGGGACGGAGTCCCCACGAAGACTGAGATGTGAACGTGAAGTACAAGCCCATGGCAGCGAAGGAGAAATCTTTGCGGGAAAAAATCCAACCTTACCACCTGGTGTCTGATGGAGGCCAAACTGTACCAGTCTCCCAGTTGTTTGGAAATTAAGAAAAATGTTACACAGCCCACAGATCAAGGAAAAAATCACAATGGACATTAGAAGTTATTCTGAACTGAATGAGAACAAAAACAGTGCTTATCAAAATTTAAGAACTGCATTCTATCAGAAATATTTACAGCCATAAACAAAACAAAGAAAACAGAGAAAATAATATTTACAGCTACAGAAGCTTATTTTGGTGGGAAAAAAGGCTGAAAAATCCATGAACTGAACATCCATTTCAAAAAATGAGAAAAAGAACTACCAAATACAGGAGAAAGAAGGAAAGAACAAGCTAATTGCAGGCGATGAGGAAAAAGAAAACAAACGCATAACAAAGGACCCAGGAAACCAAGAGTTGGTTTTGACAAGACTTCTGAAATAGCTCCATCCCTGGTGAGAGGAGGCAGGCAACACGGACAGGGACAACCTGGTGCCGGGAAAGCGCAGCCCTTCAGATGCTAGAGGTTTTGAGACTCACGGGACACTGCAAGCCAGCTCTATGCCAAAACTCTCAATGTTCAGATTAAATGGAAAACTCGCTAGTAAAACATCACATCAAAAATGACACACAAGGGGAGCTCCCTGGTGGTGCAGTGGCTTAAGGCTTCGGCACTGGCGCTGTCAGCACTGCGGCCTGGGTTCGATTCCTAGTCAGGGAGCTACCCACATTACCAAAAAGAAAAAAAAAAAAATTAAAAATGACACACAAGAGGCAATGTGACAGTCCCATCCGTAACAGTGAAAATTAAAAAAACAAACAAACCAAACTTAATTCATGACTTAACAACTTCCCACAAGGAAAATTCGGAACCCCGGTGGTTTCAGAGTTGAAGTCTATCAACTAGTTAAGGAGAAACTAAAATCTAACACAGGTAAGTCGGGAACACCTTCCCACGCGTTCACAAGGCCGGAAGACGGGGCAGGCGCATCACTGGGACGGGAGGTTTGAGGCCGCCTCCCCCGCGGGCATGGCTGCAGCTCCCCGCAAAGCGCCAGCAGGAGCGTGCATCACGCAGGCCGAGTTCCTGCCGCAAGCGTGCAGGCGGTTAGCACCGGAGAGCCGCGCAGGCTCCGTGCGTGCGTGCTCCGACGGGGACACCGGACTGCCAGGGGACGCAGGCCGCCGGCACAGCGGCATTCCGGGTAAGCGCCGTGCTGCTGGTCTTCCCTCTCTACCTGCATCTCCCAGCTTCGGTGCTCAGGCAGCCAGGATCCAGAAACAGCTCTGAGCTCAGATCCGGACGAGAGGCCCCGGCAAAGAAAGAGTCCGCAGACACTGCGCCTCTGACCCCACGCGCCTGCGCACACAGCCACCACGGCGCCTCAGACCCCACGCGCCTGCACACACAGCCACCACGGCGCCTCAGACCCCACGCGCCTGCGCACACAGGCGTCTAGGCGATGTGGACCCCACCCCCACCCCCCACCCCCAAGCACCTGCGCACACAGCCACCACGGAGCCTCAGACCCCACGCGCCTGCACACACAGGCGCCTAGGCGACGTGGACCCCCGCCCCCTCTACGCGTCTGCGCACACAGCCACCACGGAGCCTCAGACCCCATGCGCCTGCGCACACCACGCGCCTGCGGACACAGGCGCCTAGGCGACGCGGACTCCCCCCCCCCAAGCACCTGCGCACACAGCTAGCACGGAGCCTCAGACCCCATGCACCTGCACACACTCGACCACGGAGCCGCGGACCCCACGCGCCTGCGCACACTGGTGCCCCCGGCACCCTGCACTCTTCAAACCACGGCACCCTTACCGGGGAGTGCATGTGGGGAGGACAGTACCGAGAGGAGCCGCTTTCGCAGAAAGCCATTCGTTAGATCGTGTGCAGAGTCCCCGAGGAGCCCATGTGGGCACCAGCAGCATCGGTCCAGCCCACGCCTTGGGAGCCCGGTTCTGCGGCCAAATACGCACAGGCCGACTGCAGGGTGGGGCAGAGGCTCTGGAGAGGAGTGCGCGCTGGAGCCCAGCCCAAGAATGCGGGCCTGGGGGAGCACCTGTACCTGCAAAAGTGGGCTGCCTGACCAAATACAGGTGGAAGTGAAAGGGACTTAGTAAGAACCAGAACGTCACAACATGACACTCAGAACGTCCGTAATAGAATCCAAAATTATCCATCCCACAAACACCCAGGAAAATCTCCACGTGAGTGAAAAAAGATACCACCAGGATGACACAGATGTTGGGACTCTGTGGTAGGGATTTCAAAGCAACTCCAACACGCAATCTGATACGCCCTTAAAACGAATGGAAAAGTGAGTCCCAGCAAAGAAATTGAAGATATAAAGAAAAACAAAAATGGAAATTTTAGAACTGGAACTGAAATAAACACCTCACTGGATAGCTCAGTATCAGAATGGGTGACAGAAGAAAAACATCGGTGAACCTGAAGATGGACCATAGAGATTATCCAATCTGAATAAGGAAAACAGATGGAAAAATAGTAACGGAGCCCCAGGGAACTGTGGGGGAATGACAACAGATGTAACGTTTCTGTCACTGGACAGGAAAACCAGAAGGAAAAGAAAAGCGTATGGAGCTGAAGACATAATGGCTGAAAAGTCACATTTGGCAAAAGACACAAACCTTCACATTCATTGCCAACCAGGACAACAGGAGGACATTTATGCCAGAAGCATCACAGATTTCTGAAACCAGGGACCGGTTCTGGGAAGCACGATTTAGATGGTGCTGGGTGTCTCCTCAGAAACTATCATCTGATTCCTCACCAGAGGGAAGTGACACAACATAATTAAGTGCTAAAAGCAAACAACTGTCAGCTCATCACTTTATCCCAATGACTGTTCTTTAGGAATGAAGGGGAATGAAGACGGCTCAGAAAAATGACCACAAGGCAGACCTGCTATAAAGGAATTGGCAGAGGAAGGACCTCAGACAGATCGGAGCTCCCAGACGGGGAACCTGACGGGAGCAGTAACTGCGTTACGGACAGCGAGAGCCCGTCTCTCGCTGTCGGAAAAGGAAGTTAGAACAACGGGAAAGGAGAAAACGAGAGTGAACCCTGCGATGCAGGACGGAGCACAAAGGAACAGGCTCACTGACTCGTCTGTCTTAAAGAAGTTAAGACCCGTTCACCAGGGGCACCGGCAAAGGAGCCCCTGCTGCTGTTTGAGCTCCCGGCCTCTGGCATTTGCAACGGCAGCCTGAGCAGACTCACACTCCAGAGAGCACAGAAGAAGACAGTGCCCTCGCTGACGGGACAATGTGACTTTAAACCATAATCGGATGTCCTACGGACAGCGTAAGGGCCGGCAGGAACGAGAGCGTGCCTGTCCCCAGAGTGCTCACGGGATGAATGGATGCGAGGACTTGGAGAACAGCTGGTGTCAGCAGCTAAACATCAGGGAGGTCCAGAAGCAGAACAAAGAGTACGCCCCACAGGGTCCCATCTGTATGAAAATGGAGAGTAGCCTTCAGGGTGGGGCGTGTCCTGGAGGAACACAGGAGGCTCCAGGGTGCGGGTAAGGGGGTGCCCGATAGCTGTGTGATCCTTGAGCTGTTCCCCTGCATTCACTGGCCTTTTTGGAGGGTTTCTGTGTCAGCTTAGAAGGACTGTCACCTGGACAGAGCATGCGACACAACCGGACAGGGACTCTCACCCGTGGCTGCTGTGGAGGTGTGGACCCTGGGCCGCGTATCAGTATAAGGGGAGGACACCTTTGGAGGCTCAGATACACCTGCCAGCTGCTCTTCCAGTGCGTTAAATTTATGCTTCAGATTTTGTATTTCTGCTTCAAGAGCCAGAACATAATCTGCCACAAAACAAAACAAAACAAAACACCCGTGAAACCATAAATAAATTCCCGTCGCGTCAGTGTCACCAAAGCAGAGGCTCAGCTGAGCTTGCACCTGCTTGCTTCACTGCCCCACCCTGACACTGTCCCTGTGTACCTAGGGGCCTTCGTGCCTTTGGTCACCTGCCAGGCTCCTCGGAGAGCTCAGCAGCAGGGAGCAAAGCCTTAACGCTCCCACAATCGCACGAGCCGGCCGCTCCGACGCCTGCACCATACGTATCCCAAGCACAGAGTCAGCTCAGCAGCCCGGTGTCCCTCCATGCAGTCACTCAAGGGTCCCGCTCCGCACAGGCAGGTGGGGTGTTGGCCTCCACCGGGCAGGGACAGGCCTGGACAGCGTGCTCACCCTGTTGCAGCCCGAATCTGACGTGGTTTCTAAGTGTGTCAGGTGCGCGTGCTCTGCCTCCCTTCTGCTTCACCCCTACAAAGCCTTCATCACGTGCATTAAGAAAACCCAAGGAGCTCCCTGCTGTGCAGTGGCTAAGGCTTCGTCACTCTCAATGCTGTGGCCTGGGTTCGATTCCCAGCCAGGGAATTACCCACATAAACAAAACAGAATAAAAAATAAAAAAAAAAAGAAATGGTTTAAAAAACAACCCGACGCACGACCTCTTTTCTTGGAGGAAAAGCAGCTGCCACACTTGGAAGTCACTTACGAAAGGGATGCTATGCCCGTGGGTGAGGCCCAGTGGGGCCCTGTCCCGGCCGCCCCTCGGGCCCTCCGTCCCCGGCTCACCAGGAGTGGTGGCAGCGGCCGCCTCTGTGTCAGGCTGCTGTGTGTCCCCCTGGGCAGGAGGGAGAACGCGCTGGCTCAGTGCTTCCATCTCTGTCCGCATCCGTGCCACCGCGCTCCGCAAGCGTGTGTTCTGCTCCCGCAGCAGCTGGACCTCGCTGGGTGGGACACTCTCACTTATTTCTTCCTCCCGATGCTGGAGCATCTGTCAGATGCAAAAAGAGAGCAACACAGTGCTTACGGTGACCACAGAAACCAGCTGCCCCCGCCGCCTGGCTCCCTGCTCCCGGACCTCTGTCCTCGAGGCATGCAGCGCCCTTCCTTTCTAGAGTGGCAGAAGCAGGAGAAAAAGCTTTTTCCTCGAGGTTTCACAAGACAGGACTGCCATTTTTCGAAGGCAGCTTTTATTGAGAAATCTGGGGACCTTCCTTTTCAGTCAGGCTTCCCCGGTTGCCGGCTCGGGTGGGCATGATCAGACAGTAACCAACGTGGATGGGGACGTGGAGGAAGAGGACCCTGTACAAGGTAAACCACGCGGCTGCTGTGGGAACGACTGGCAGGTCCTCAAACAGGTAAACGCAGCATGGAGCTCCTAGGCCTGCACTTGGTCAGGGATTTGAACACAAACCTGACCACTCACGGTCACAGCAGCTTTACTCACGGGATGCAGGGTGGGGCCTGCGCAGTGGTGCCTTGGACGGTCACCACAGCGCCATCGGTGCAGCCCCCCGGGGCTCCGTGCCTGTGACGGCAGGACAGTGGGGCACCAGGGGGACCCTGCGGGGGTTCGGACCCCAGCTGTGCTCTTCCAAGCTGTGGCAGCCCAGGCTCGTGACTCAGGGCCCCTGCGTCTCAGCTGCCATGGCACGTGCACCAGACTCCGAGGTTTAAAGAGCTGACAGCCGTGGAGTTGCGAGGGCAGAGCCGGGCACAGGGACGCACCCCGCGAGCTCTGAGCACTGACGATGCTGGTGGCAGAGCCTGAGGCTGCCAACCGGGCTCACGGCACAGGATGACCCGTAACAGTCCTGGGGACAGACCTTAGCAACAACTTCCTGTTAGCCGACTGCCACGTCTAATTCTGGGACTTGAGAGTTTTTAGAGATTCCAAATGCCAAAGCCACCAAGAAGGTTCTGGGTACAGATCGGACTTCCCCTGTCACTTAGAAAGGAACACAACAGAAGACCCAATAGGTGACCCTGTCAGGTCCGATTTCCCCACTGCCGCCCCGAGACGAGGTTCAGAGATGCTGGGAGGGGTGTGCCCCCGGCCCAGGAGGAAGCGCTGACATGGGACCCAGGGGCACTCACCGGGGCCTCCTCCATAGGGCCGGGCCCACGTGCCCTCAGCTCCTGCACTGCCTGGTCTCTCTCGAGCGTCACGGCCTCCAGCATCACCTTCTGCTCATGCAGCTTCCGCTCCGCCTCCTGGAGCTTGGCGGTGGCCTGGGCGACACGCAGACTTAGTCCACTCGGGGCCGCCCAGCCTGCCGCACTGCGCAGTGGGACAAACGGCAGCTGGAAGCCTGAGCACGGCTGCCGTGACAGGCCGGGCTCATGTGTTGCTTCAGCTTTTCTTACAATCGTACCGCCCGTGAGGGTCGGTGTTTCCAATTCAAGGGTCACGTGGCAAGAGCCCTCATCCGCCCCCATGGCCTGCCTGGTGCGTCTTTGGTGCCCTTCCGCAGGAGGCGGCCAGACTGCCGGGCGGGGCCTGGTGCACACATACCTGCTCCTTGGCTGCAGTCAGGCCCTGGACCAGCTCCTCGGACCTGTGGTACTGGTCCCGCTCGACGCTGGCACAGCGGTGCTGCCAGTCCAGGCCCAACTGTACCTTCTCGCGTTCTAGGCTCTGCTCCCGTTCTGCCGCCAGAGACATCTGCCGCTGGTACCTAGGGGATGCCACAGCCGTGAACATCAGTGTTTTGCTCGGGCCCCTTTGTGCGTGAAGAGCAAAGGTGTGATGCAGGTGACAGGGAGCTGCAGACACTGTGGACGAGGTGCGGAGCTATGACAGGAGGAGGGATGTCCAGGGGGAACACACGGGCATGAGGAGCGCCATGTCAGGAGGCTCTGCTGGGCTGCCTAGGACAGCACCTGGCCTCAGGGGTGCTCAATGAAAAGGTCACCTGCAGACATCCTGCTGGCACCTGGCCAGCTGTGCCCTGAGCTTCGCCTCTTCCTCCCGCAGCGACTGGACCTGCAGGTCCTTGGAGGTCACATCCTTGGAGAGCTGAGCAATCTGGATGTCCCGGCCAGACCTCAGAGCTGCCGCCTCCTCCTGGAGTCTGCACAAGAGGGGGGCTGTGAGTGCAGGGTGCCTCTGGCACTTGCACAGTCAAGTTCTTTACATGGCACCCCAATACTCTCACACATCCACACTCAGGCATATGCACGTACTCACCCCACATTCACACACATCCATACACACTCACATCCATTCTCACACACATCCACACACCCCCCCACACACTCTCACACGTTCACACTCAGGCATATGCACGTGCTCACATCCACACTCACATCCATACTCACATCCACACACTCACGCTCACTCCCACACTGCTGTGTGTGCTATGGAAACAGTCCAGCAGGTACTTAAGAAGTTGAACGTGGAAGGACCATGTGCCCTAGGAATACCACTCCTGGGAACCGACCCTAAGGAACTGAAAGAGAGACCCAGAGAGACCCTTGTACCCCAGGTTCACACCAGCCAAAAGGTGGGAGCAACCCAGGTGTCTGTCCACAGATGACAGAGAAATGAAACGTGGTTTCTCCAGGCAGCGAACCCATGACAATGACAACCCTGGAGGACCTCATGCTCCCTGAAAGAAGCCAGGCACGAAAAGACAATTCTGTCGATCCCACTTACGTGAGGTCTCTAGAACAGACAAAACCCTGCTGCCACCACCCGCCGTCAGTAGGCTGAGGGGGCCTGGGCTGGGGCCCGGGGAGTTCATGGGCACAGAGTTCCCACTTTACGAGATGAAGAGTCCTGAAGATGGAGGTGATGGCTGCACAACAGTGTGAGTGTGTGTAAGGTCACTGAACAAATACTTAAATTGTTTGCCAAGTAAATAACTGCGCATGTCCCTTCACACACACACACGCACATACCGCACAACTGCAAAGGACCATGGCTAAGAAAAGTGACCCGGGAGCTACCGAAGTGACCCCACACTGCAGCGCCCCTCCCTGCGCCCGCACTCACTTGTCAATGGTGGAGTCCTTCTCCTGCAGGGCGTCGGCCTGCCTCCACTCGGCCCTGCGGAGCTGCAGCTCCAAGGTCTCGCAGTGGGCCTGCAGCTCCAACACCCTGCCCTCCAGCGCCCGCAGCTGCTCCATGTGGGCACCCTTCACCGACACCAGCACTGTATCTCTCTCCCGGGCCAGGCGGTCGAGCTCCTCATGCCTAGAAGGCAATGCAGACCAAGCAGCTCAGGCAGGGCCTAGTCCAGACCCAACACTGACCGTCCCACCCCATCAGGGGAGCTGTGCCTATGTCCTCAGCCAGACAGTGCTGCCTAGTCATCACTGTCACAGCCTCTTGTCCCTTTGCTTGCCGCTCCTCACACCCATCACTGAGCAATTCTGAAAAGCCAGGCCCCTGGCCCACCCTCTGGAATTCAAAGTCCCACAGAAGAGAGAGACTAGAAACAGCTGCTTCAGTAAGCACACCCGGACAGCCACTGCCACCAGTTAAGTACCCCGCCAACACCCACAACACCCATCAATAGTACCCCACCAA